>CM067370.1:167940946-168031108 GCA_034401795.1 Chaetoderma sp. LZ-2023a
ACGACACGACGATGTTTTTGTTTGTACTGATGCATTTCACTATTAACTCTTTAAATCAAGCTGGCCAAAAACGGCTTCTGCAGTGCCACTGTGGTCTTGAGAAATGTCCATTTGCATAGCAATAGAAGACTATTTTTGAAATTTTACCACTAATTACTGGCTCGATAATCGAGCCAGTTATTCCAGTGATAAATTTTCAAAGAGTCTTCTCTTGCTCAGAAAATGGCCATGTTCTGAGAAAATTAAAATTTTTACAGCATATTTGAGGGGTTAAGCTATTTGTATAATTTTGATGTGCCTGTTGCCTACTGATTGATCATGTTTTATTTAAGGGATGGTCACTATGGGGCGTGCTTCTTTTCGGTTAGCAGCAGTCAGCAGATGCCAAACCTGTATAGTGCTCGTCCAGGATCTAGAATATGGAAGGTACATAGATGGCACAGGATCAGATATATGTTTCGAGGATTAGGGAATCAGTGACAAAATAAGTGCCTGCTCCTCCTCCACCTCATGCTTCTGCTCCTCCACCATCTCCTCCACCACCACCTCCCCCGTCTCCTATTCCTCATCCTCCATATCGTGAAAATTGTATTTAAAAAATAATTTTGACTTTTCAACCATTTTGTTGCTGCAGTTTTTAACCTTTCTAAATTAACAATTTCACCGTTAAATTCCCCCATTTTTTTAAGGCAATCTTACAGGAAACTGTTAAATATGTTGAAATTAATCTGAATGGAAGCCATTGCTGCCTGTTGCGGCTTCAAGTCAAATTGATTTCAAAATATTCAACAGAATAAGTTTAATATCGTAAAGAATTTACTTTTTCAGGGATTTGTCAATGAACGGGATAATAGGGGAGGTGAGATTAGTGTGTCTGCATTATAAGTGTTATAAGTGGTTTTTATATTAATTCCACAGTCTACTGTTTAAATACAAAACTTTTTGAGTAAATGATAATGATGTATTTCTGTAGCAATGTAATATTTTTAGCCTTTGTGCCGGTGAACGCTAGTTAGTTAACCTTTTGTCTCTGAAAATTTCATTGTCTTAGTTTCAAGATGCCTACATGTATAGCAGCAACCGATTCCAGTCAAATTAGTTTGAAAATATTCAACAGAATATTGCTTTCATCATAAAGAATGTTGCATTCTTGGTCTGTGAGTGTGGACGGGTTAATGGCTCTTCTGTCTGCTTTTATGACTCAATACATAAACCTGTAATGGTCAAGCCCGTCAAAACCGATCTCTGCAGTGGTCTTGAGGAATGTCCATTTGCAGGACATGAGGAGACTATTTTTGAAAATTTATCACTGGAATGACTGGCTCGATAATAGAGCCAGTCATTCCAGTGATAAATTTCCAAAATTAGCCTCTTGGCCTAAAAATAGGCATTCAACAAGGAAATAGTTCAATTTTCTTTACCAAATTTGACCAGTAAATGGTTAAACAAATGGCAGCATAATTTCCAGCGATGTACTGTGCAAGATGTCTAATAAATGCATATGGCCGCTGTCCGTAAAAGTCTCCCAACAAAGATGGTCCATGTTTGGCCATGTGCTAAGAATGCCAGAAGAAACACCTACACAGAGAGCCTTGGAATTCGCCGTACTGGAAGCCAGCAAATATAAGGCCAGGAGAGGACATCAGTGCATAAATCTCTTAGACATGCTGCGAGGTGACATCAAGAAAACATGACTCGATACACTCAAATCAAGAATGGACTTGAGGAAGATTTTGACTGAGGACAAAACACAGTGGTCAAAAGCGAAGAAGGATTGATTGCAGCTGTAGGATGTTTCTACTACTACAGCCGCAGAATACAGTAATCATACAGACTTAAACGTTCATTGATACATGTACATTTATGTGAATCTACCGTTGTATCCAATTTCAATACGTTATTAAAGTCATATTTTATTTATATTGCTGTTTCTGTATCTACAGGTTGACTTTGAAGGGAATGTAGTACATACACATCAGTTTAAGGAGCTGTTAGCCATTCCACCCAGGCCTATTATCAAGAACAGGTCAGTGGTATGAATGTATCAATACTAGGCTACTGAACTGTAGTCCTAATCGTAGTTTCAAAAAGCTCACATTGCAGTCTGGAGCGAGCATGATTGCCTGGGCTGTTACAGTCTGGAGTGAGCAGGACGGTCTGGGCCGTTACAGTCTGGAGTGAGCAGATTTAAAAATGAATATACATTGCTTAATCGAGTAATTAGTTGGTAGATCAGTCACCATACATGGTGTATATGCCATAGTGAACCACAACCAAAAGATGAATCGACTTTTAGCTATGCCCCGCCCATCTCTAGCTAAGATCAGCCCATGCTTTACCCATGTTGCGATCGATCGAACCCTGACCTCCATGAATCTCAATTTCCAGAAAACTATAGTCACATGTTCAACAAAATGGTTATTAACCCTTTAACACTCTTATCAGCCAAAAATGGATTCGTTGGTGGTCTCGAGAAATGTCCATTTGCAGACCAAGAGAAGACTATTTTTTTTAATTTACCAATGGAATGACTGGCTCGATAATTGAGCCAGTCATTCCAGTGGTAAATTTTAAAAAATAGTCTTCTATTGGTCTGTAAATGGACTTTTTCTATGAGAAAATTTAAACTTTCTTGAAAGAATTTGAGGGTTAAAAGGTTAAATAGAAAATACATACAATTTGTACATCTGACAGACTTTTAAAAGTTCCTGACATACTTAGATACACCATTCATGACATATTTTGATTGTCATGTCAGCCTACATGTGACATATTTTATTATGATATCATATACATGTACTTGAGTGACAGATTGGATTCCACTATTGCGCTTAACCTTTTAAGGATCCTTTGCTCTAATCCTGGGAAGTGTCCATTTGCAAACCAAGAGAAGACTATTTTGGAAAATTTGCCACTGAAGATGACTGGCTCTTTATCCGAACCAGATTGGCTCGATAACTGAGCCACTCATTCCAGTGATCATTTTTTTTTTAGATAGTCTCATATTGGCTTGCAAATTGACATTGATTAAGCAGAAATTTCAGGTTTCAAAGGTTCACAATTAAATAGAGTTCAGCCATGTTTATAAGTAAATGTATCATTTTCAATCGGCTTCAGGAGGAGATTTAATTTACATGTACTAAGTGAGTAAATGGGGATGAGTTTAATCTTTTCATGCCTGAATATATTTATGATATGTTCTGTTTAGACTAAATTAATTTTCATAATTTTCTATTAATTTGGCTTTTGTCTCAAAATCATAAAACAAATTTTGTTGAAATGAATTTCGTCTATACTCGCTCCAGAGTGTAACAGCCCAGGCCGGCCCCATACTTTACCAATGGTATATGTGAGAATGCTATACGATTATAAATTAAATCTCCCTATTCCCTGTGACCAGTTTGTTGCGATATTGCTGCATCTGACAAGTGAGCAATATGCCAATCTTAATAAAATAACTTCAACGCATGTGCTGGTGCCATATTTCCCCACACAAATACGCCTGCATAACACAGACGGCTAGCAGCTAAAAAAAGCTCTGAAAATTGTTATTATCATTGCCATTGATAATGTATCGGGTCGGTCTGGGCTGTTACAGTCTGGAGTGAGCAGGGCAGCCTGGGCCATTACAGTCTGGAGTGAGCAGGGTGGCCTGGGCCGGTACAGTCTGGAGTGAGCAGGGTGGTCTGGGCTGTTACAGTCTGGAATGAGCAGGGCAGCCTGGGCCGGTACAGTCTGGACTGAGCAGGGCGACCTGTGCCGTTAGTCTGGAGTGAGTAGGGCGGCCGGGGCCAGTTAAGTCTGGAGTGAGCAGGGTGGCCTGGGGCATTAAAGTCTGAAGCGAGCCAGGCAGCCTGGGCTGTTAGTCTTGAGTGAGCAGGGGGTCCTTGGCCAGTACAGTCTGGAGTGAGCATGATGTCCTGTGCCGGTACAGTCTGGAGTAAGCGGGGTGGCCTGGGCTGTTACAGTCTGGAGTGAGCAGGGTGGCCTGGGCCATTACAGGCTGGAGTGAACATGGTGGCCTGCGCTGTTACAGTCTGGAGTGAACCAGGCGGCCTGGGTTGGTACAGTCTGGATTAAGAAGGGGTTGGCCTGGGCTGGTACAGTCCGGAGTCAGCCAGGCGGCCTGGGCCTGTACAGTGGTCTGGGTCATTGCAGTCTGGAACGAGCAGGGTGGCCTGGGCTATTACAGTCTGGAGTGAGCAGGGTGGCCTGGGCCGTTACAGTCTGGAGTGAACATGGTGGCCTGGATCGTTACAGTCTGGAGTGAGCCAGGCGGCCTGAGTTGGTACAGTCTGGATTAAGCAGGGGTTGGCCTGGGCTGGTACAGTCCGGAGTCAGCCAGGCGGCCTGGGCCTGTACAGTGGTCTGGGTCATTGCAGTCTGGAACGAGCAGGGTGGCCTGGGCTATTACAGTCTTGAGTGAGCAGGGTGGCCTGGGCCGTTACAGTCTGGAGTGAACATGGTGGCCTGGATCGTTACAGTCTGGAGTGAGCCAGGCGGCCTGGGTTGGTACAGTCTGGATTAAGCAGGGGTTGGCCTGGGCTGGTACAGTCCGGAGTCAGCCAGGCGGCCTGGGCCTGTACAGTGGTCTGGGTCATTGCAGTCTGGAACGAGCATGGTGGCCTGGGCTATTACAGTCTGGAGTGAGCATGGTGGCCTGGATCGTTACAGTCTGGAGTGAGCCAGGCGGCCTGGATCGTTACAGTCTGGAACGAGCATGGTGGCCTGGGCTATTACAGTCTGGAGTAAGCCAGGCAGCCTGGGTCGGTACAGTCTGGAGTGAGCAGTGTGGGCCTGGGTCGGTACAGTCCGGAGTGAGCCAGGCGGCCTGGGCCTGTACAGTCTGGAGTAAGCAGGGCGGCCTGGGCTGTTACAGTCTGGAGTGAGCAGGACGGCCTTGGCCCGTACAGACAGTAAAGGGTTAATATTCTTTTTATTCCTGTTTGGTGATCAAGATTGGTTAAGAAAATCTAAATGTTTGTGTAAAGAATGTCCATTTTCAGGCCATGAGAAGACTATTCTTAAACAGTTACCACTAGGATTGCCCAATTACATGATTAAATAAAAAAATAACGATTACTTATCAAATTATGAATTTACATGATCAAAAATTAAATAATCAAATAATCGTGAATAATTTTCAACTGCATGAAATATCTTAAAACCTACCTTTTAGTTACTTTTTATTACGATTGGTCATGAAAATTAACATTTTCCTCAGTAAATGCATGTCCATGCTTTACATCGCCATATAGTTTTGAAAATTTATCGCCGAAATGAGTGGCTCGAGCATGGAGCCAGGCATTCCAGTGATTCATTTTCAAAAACACTCTACCTTTGCCTGAAATGAGCATTTCTAAACACCATTGAAGCTTGTCATTGATATACATGTACATTTGTTATTATGTCTGTGTACGTAATTTGAAACCGGGCTGATTAATCGAATAATCTCGATTATTGGTCAAGATTAAATCCTTCGTGATCACTGAAAGCAATAATTGTGCCAGTCGAGTTACCACATAACTGGAACGACCACTACAGAGTGGAGTTTTGGCTGACTTGACTATTAAAGTGTTTCACTGGTATAGAGTGGTGTTTAAATTAGGCGTGCGCGATTTTTCGATTTAATCGTGACGTTCGATTTATTTTTGAAATCACGATTTTTACGATGTAATTGAGGAAAAATCGGAAAATCGTCAAAAATTTAATGTTTTAAAAAAATCTGAAGTGTGTACTTTTCCTTCGCATTTTATCAGTACATGAGTACAATTATAATCGATTCACGCCTGTGTTCATTGTGTTTATATCCCGCCATGCCATGCACGTGTCGAATAATTACTAATCACAACACAAAGCGCTATAATAAACAAGCTGACAATAGCGAGGTAACACCTTTGTCATTGAGAAAACCAGCTAGTTACTCCGTCGAATCGCCATATAATTTTCTTTCTTTCGCTGCAGACCCTGAGTCTGTCGTGAAATGCCAAGTATATACTTAGTTGCAGAGTGTTAGGCAATCAGTGAACATAATTCTTTTTAATTCTAGAGTTAGTAATTTCAGGCGGTGTAATAATTTTTCCTTTTTGGTTCGGTTGTTATGTCAAATTAAAGAAAATAAAGCAACAGCATTCAAGATTCTTTGATTTTGAACTGTGCTTTCTGCTGATTACTCTTAAATGTAAATCGTACATTCTGAAAGCAACTATAAACTGCACTATAGGACGAGTTTACGCTGTTACACTCGTACATTTTGTACCTACTCAAAGCTACCGTCCTATGTATGTGGATTGCGCATTATCTCCCCGGGTACTAATATTAGCGTCTTCGTGTTACTCTAGTATTGACCTAAACTCGTCCTACAAAGGGAGGCTATAAGCGGAAGCTGATACGTCATGTAATTTTTTTTTTCTCGGCAACATTTTATCTCAAATTTTGATGAAATAAATGTTTATTAAACTATACGCAATATTTAGACAGTCCCAATTAATAATTTCACTCCCACGATGATGGATATACGGGTGTAAGGTATACATTAAGCATGGACGTAGGATGGTAAGAATTCGTCGCATGAAAATGTGTTCTAATTTCAGGCTATTTTTCTGGCATTTATTTCAACTTTTTCTAGAAACAAGTCACGTTACCCCGGTTTATACTTTTGGGAATTGGACCTATGATTTAATAGAAAATCGCGATTTTTTTTTATAAAATCGATCGCGATGTTTCAAAGCAAAAATCCTGCAAGCCTAGTTTAAATGATAAATCATAACTATTGATGTCTGATTATATTAACAGTTCTGATGCCATACTGTGGCCTTCACAGGAGCAAAACACTACTTCACAGTCTCTAGCCTTTCCAAAGCTTATTCCATTCTGGTAAGTAGTATTTACTTATTACAGCATGTGCGCACATTAGATTTTTGGAAATTGGTAAATGGTATTAATGTGTACTTGACCATTAAACGGTTAAAACCATTTTCCTTTCAGAAATTACTGTTTCAAAAAGATTACACAAACTGGAAGATGCAGTGAGCAATAAATCCTTCTGCAGAACCCCAGTAATACAGTCCGATGAATTAGTATTATAAAACAGTAATCGCTTATGGGCTTAGTGGTTATTTGTATGTTATTCGAGTGGTGAGAACATCTTCAGTTGTATACGGCTTTTACAGTGGTCTTAAGTAATGTCCATTTGTAGAGCAAGACAAGACTAATTTTGAAAAGTTAGCGGTAGAATGACTAGCTTGATGACTGAGACAGTCATTCCAGTGGTAAATTTTCAAAAATAGTTTTCACTTGCTCTGCAAATGGACATATTCTATGAGAAATTTTTTAATTTTTTTGACAAAATTTGAACCGTAATGGGGTACATGCATTAAACGAAATTTGTATATGGCACATATCTAAGTTCACGTCTGTTAGTTACCCGGGTAAGACTTCAATTTGGAATTGATGGTAATTTAATTCTTTTTGTCAGGAGTTTGTAGGGAAAATCATAATTGGGTATGTTTTGAGGAATTGGAATTAATTACTTTGGTCAAGTAATTGATAATTGACAATTCTTTTACCAATTACAGTAGGTTACTTTTAATGCGCTTTGTCCAGTGGGCCTTTACATTTTTAGCTATGCCCCGCCCATCTTTAGCCAAGCTCCACCCACACCTCGCCGTGTTGGGATTGATCGATCCCCGAATGACCTAGCTATCAATTTCCTGAAAACTATGCAGGGAAGCTGTGGAATATTTTGTAACTAATTTGACTGGGTGCTGTTGTTGCAACAGCGCCCAGTCAAATTAGTTTCAAAATATTAAACAGAATATTTATTAAATAGTAAAAGCAAACAATTTGTACAACAACGCATAGACCGTCTTCAAATATGCGTTTGTGACGTACTTATCGACGTCCTTCATGTTGTCATTCATTATGATGTCATCCTACACATCCCGCAGTTCATTATGATGTCATATGATGGGTGGGTACTCTGGAAAGGTGGATTTCATTGTGAGGACTATCACGCATGAATGGTATCTAATAAGTAGTCCAGAGTATATTGTCCAGGTGAGGTATTTGTTGGCATAAGACGTGTGTGTTTGCACAGCTGTTCTACATGTACAATGTACCCGTCCCTCCTACTTCGCTCAACACCTTCAATGATAAACTACCTTAAATGGCAATTTTTATGCTGCTGAGAAAGGTTCTATTGAATGTTTTGAATGGTAGTTGCTGGTAGGTCTTGCTACTTTCAGCAGAAATTATGGTTTCCAACCAAATTATTTTCAAAATATGTAACAGTTTACCTGTATGACTGCTTTGAAAGGTAGATAAAGAGGGCTTCAATAGTGCTATGGTCAAAATGCTAGCGACTTGTTTAATGTTATTCCCTATTAGCATACCTGCAGTAACTGTCCATTTCAACACAAACATCCAGAAATTCAATTTCAAACCCAATTAACAGCTAAGTTTAAAAATGTTTTTAATTACTTTGGCTGGAAGCAATTGCTGGCTCATGCAGCAATGGATTCTAGTCAATTTTTGTTTAAAATATGCAACAGTTTCCTGTATGGCAGCCTTGAAATTTAGATAAAAGGGTACATGTATCATTAGTGTAAGTGTCAAATGCTTGTTATCTTATTCCCATAAGCATACCTACTACAGCAATTGCCCTTTTACAGGCAAGCATTCAGAATTTCAATTTTAAAACAGCTTTTTAAAAACAAATCACTATGAAAACATATTACTAGGCAAATTAATTTTAAAATTTTAGCAAGTAGCATTTCACATATATACTCGATTTCATATCACCTCTATGCAATGTCTGAGAACCAGTGGTTGGAATTTGGAAGGAAGAGGATAAAGTATGCATATAATTTTATGTAGAAAATAGATAAGTAAGATAGATAAGTACTCTTAAAGTACAAGCACAAAGTATGTACTTAAGTATTAGTAATTTGGAAATGTACTGAAGCTGAGTACAAGTACATGTACATGTACTCATAAAAAGGCATGAGTACTGAGTACAAGTACTGAGTACATGAATACATTGGCCCCAGCCCTGCCAGACAAAAGCTTGTTTTCACCTGCTTTATATAACCATTTATCTTCTGAAAGCTGCTAACATTTTGAAACTAGTTTAACTGGAACCTGTTGCTGCCTATGGCAAAAACACCTCCCACACAAATTCGTTTCAAAATATTCAACATAATATTCTTATGTTGTAAATGGAGTTTGGTATTTTGTGTTTTAGGTTCAGTGGGTTAACACTGTATATGTAAATGTCAAATATGATGTCATTTTATTATACATTCTCCAGACCCCAAGATTATGAAAAAGAATTGTTAATTGGAATTAATTCCTTTTCAAAGGAATTGTAATTTGAATTAATTTCTTTTGTATTTAGGAGGAATTGTAATTGAAATTGATGAAAATCAAAGGAATTGGATCAATTCATTTCATTAGGAATTGACCCCAGCCATGATGTAATGCACTCAGATTCGCAACATTTAGCTTTATATAATTATACTCACCCTGTCCCATTTCATGTCTTCTTTATTCTGTTTAGTGGTCAGTACTTGCTAACGTGGACAAAGAGTGGTCTGTATATCTTTGATCCAGTCTCAGTACAGGTCATCTTATGGACGGACCAGATTAAAGGTTAGCTCCATGATGAGGCACTTGTTGATGATGATGATGATGGTTTTGGACTTTGGAATATTTGTAACATTTTGGTGATTAACGTTTTAGTTACCCTTTAACCCTCATATCAGCCAAAAATGGCTTCTACAGTGGTCTTGAGAAATAGCCATTTGCAGGACAAGATTAGACTATTTTTGAAAATTTATACCCAGAGATTCTCATAATGGTCCTTTTGAGGGTATATACCCTCAAAATGCAGCTTGGAACCCCCAAAAGTAGTGGCAGTGGCAGTGGGTCCCGTGGGACCCCTGAAAATCTTGTCAGACTTAAATATATAAAGTAGTCTTATAGACTTTACACAAATAGAACTACAAAATCTAACGGGGCCACTATAATTCATAGTTGTGAGTCCATGGTACCACCTAATTTTAGCATTGATAAGAAATGCTACTTGGGAACACCAGATTTCAGTAGTCTTCTATTCGACCTGCAAATGGACATTTTCTATGAGAAAATTAAAATGTTCTTGAGCAAATTCAAGGGCTAATGGGTCACCAGAGGTGTTCTGTGCAATTAAAAGCATCATTTAGAGTCTAAATTTTGGGAACTGTTCTTAATTTTTTCCCACAATTTTGTCTTAAGAATATTTGTAACATTTTTGTGATCATAAGGTTTGGGGGTCAAATAATTATGGCCAAAAGCCTTTTGAATAATGTATTTCAAATAAAAGCTACTTACATGGAGCTGAAAATACCACCACTGGCATGACTGCAGTACTATAATGTAATAAGACATGTATAGGGGTCAGATATATCAGGTGTTAGCGTTCTTGTTGAAAATTTACTGCTGACCTCATTGGTCTAATAATTGAGGCAGCCAATCCAGTGGTTAATTTTGTCGGACCCTATGTGAATCGATCCTAATGGTTTTCAAGCATGCAGCATCCAGTCTACGTATTACAATGTGGGTAGAATGTTAGTTTTACCCATGTCCTGAAGGATGGTTATGCACAGACCCAAACATCTAGTTAAAAATATTCATCTCTTTGCCTGTGAATAGACATTCACTAAGTCAACGATTAAGACTTTCCTGGCATACATGTATCTGGGCTATTGACCATTTAACCCTGAAATCTAATCAAGAAAATTTTAATTTTCTTATGGAAAATGTCCATTTGCAGACCTAGAAAAGATTGTATTGGGAAATTTGCTACTGAAAAGACTGGCTCGATTATCGAGCCAGTCCTTCCAGTGGTAAATTAAAAAAAATATTGTTCTCTAAGTTCTCTTTGTCTGCAAATGAAGATTTCTCAAGATTACTGCAAAAGCCCTTTTTGGCCAGTTTGTGTGGTAAAGGGTTGAATATAAAACTTTATTATTTTTATTATTATTATTATTTTATTATTATTATTATTATTATTATTATTATTATTATTATTATTATCTGTAGGTTCTGTGGATGTCGTAGCATATAGAAATGAAATCTACATTTTTGATGAGAATCGGTCAAGCGTGACCAAGCTTCTGTTTCTCCCGATCGAGAAGTGTGTAAATTATCACGTTGGCCAACGGCATTGGATAATTGCAGGAGAACTGTGCTCATACTTTCAGGATTATATATCCAACATGCGGTGTAGAAAACATGTACAGAGGGAGTTATTGGAAGAGCTCGAGGATCATTTGCTAAAAACAGACCATTTGGAACTTAGCAATTGTATTAGAGGCATAATTGAAGGAATTGATGAGATTACTCAGAAACTCGGCATCGATTGTTCACCTGGGAACTTAAACACTGAGGTTATAAGATTGGGTTCTGGGATATATCAGGTGAATTCTGGTAAAGCTGCTGATTCGGATGATCAGGAGTCGATAACCACGTATTCAAGTACGAGTAGTCACTCGACATCGCGTAGGTCTAGTCAATCATCAATGCAGATTGAGAAGATACAGTTAGAAGATGTACAAAGCTGTAATTCATGTGTTGATTCCGAATCTATTCATTCTATTCAGTCGCGGAATAGCTTAGAGGAGCATGTAGGGTCCAGTGATGAGAATGCTATTCTAGAATCAAACAGTACTGTGATCCCTGACTCATCATCCATACCTTCTGTTTATCCTGAATATATTCATTCTACATATACTAACGCCTTAGACTTTACTCCTCCACAAAATTCCACCTTATCGCCGTTACAGATAGAAACAGTTACGCAAGAGTTTTGCGATTCTGATAGCAACCAGTGGGACATAAATTTGAATAACCGTAATAGCGCTAATTATGCAGAATTAAGTATTGACTACTTACCTACCAAAAGTATGCTTCGTGAGAATAGCATACAGGTAGGTCATGAGAGCCGTGTGGATGCAGAAATAGATGCAATACCTGATGCGTGTGACTCCGAGAGAACTGATATTGCAATCACTGGATTCATTCCGACGTATCCGTCACCGGAATGTGACGGTTTGACTGAGATCTCGCTGTATTCTGATGTCGATGAGGATGTATTTAATGGACGTGTGCGGAGAGAGGTTGTGTTGAATTCTGATTGGTTAGGAGTGGAGGCATGTGGCGATGATGATAGAGTTGAAACAGATTGGCCGGAGAACAATAAAGCTGTCATAGTGGATGATACATGTAGTACAAGTTCATTTGACGCGGCATCTATTTCAAGTATGTGTACTGTACAAGTAATTACCCTCTCCCCGTATGGAAGAGGGTATTGCGATCAGGTCTGCCTTTCTGTGTCTCAGGAGCTACCTCTAAAACACTATTAATCCAATTTGGCTCAAACTTTAACACAGGAAACGGTGTGACCATACACTAGGATTCCACAGAAAATCTGGATAATAAAAAAAAATTCAAAAAATCCAGACTATAATATGATATTGCAATATTAACATTACTTTAACATATGCATGTAGCAAGTATTCTGCAGAATTTAATGTAAATGTCTCTCCTGTTTTGTCATAGGTACGGAGATATACGTTTAAATATATGCCTTGTAGCGTTCATTTACCAAATATATCTCATTTGTTTTAAACATGTTGATGTTGCATGTATAACCTGGATACTCTGCATATATGTGTATGTTTTGATCCGGGTCACACTGATGTCAAACTGAGTCAGTAGATGAAAGGTGTCTGTTCATTTTGAAAACGGCGTTGCTGTAAGATGTTGCTGTCTAACACGCAAAATCATTTCTACTTCAGCTGTTGTGACTGTTGCAAGCCACCAGCCAAGAATTTCAATGGGCTCTAACTCTGGACCTGGTGAGTATTTTGAAAAGAATTTGACTGAAAGTTGTTGGTGGCTTAGCTATCAACTACTTTCAGTCAAATTTTTTCAAAATACTCAACAGGTCCAGAGTTAAACCCCATGGATAATTTAATCTGCTGATATTCAGCAGGCAGACAGTTAAAATATGAAATCGCAGTAATCTAGGTCTAATTTCTTATTAATTTACTTTTCAGGTACTGAGGCAATTTTACCAATGCCAACAGACCACACACTTGTAATGAACTCATGTGTTGGGTCTCTTAAGATGTCAGCTGGTGGTGAATCTAATGCCATGGTTACAGATGGCCGGGGCCATATTGTCGTGACTACAGACAGTGATGATGGTATTGATGCACTGGTTAATGATGCTTCTGTTGTCGCGAACAAGCGTAATGAGCCTATCGGCATGTCCACATGCGATAAATCTATCTCTGTGACGAGAGACGATGAGCCTATTGTCAATTTGCCAAGAACTGAGCCTATTTTCATTGATGGCAAGGATGAACCGATTGTTTTGAAATCTCGATCTTCCTTCCGGAGAAAGAAGAAAGTGACGAAATCCGCCAGTCACGATATACAATCCACTAAGACAGAAGGTATTTGTTTGTGTGAACGTGTGTGCGTGTCTGTTTCTGCACATGTGCGTGCGTGCGTGCGTGGTTATGTGTGCGTGGCTGTGCATGGGTATGTATGCATCCATGTGTGTGTGCGTGCGTGCGTGCGTGTGAGCGCGTGCGAGCAGGCGGGTGTGTGTGTGCGAGCAGGCGGGCGGGGGATGTGTCAAAGGCCCGTTTTGGTCCGCTTGATCATTAACAATTAATCAAATTAAAAGATGATCTGGTGTTCATTTTTCAACAAATTTGTGTGGAAGCTGTAGACAGCAACATCGACAACCAAAATTGTTGAAAAATGTACACCAATTTCTTTGCGATTGACCCATTAAGAGAAAGAATATAGACATCAGAGTTGGTACACGGTTAATAGTTTGAGAAATCTGTAACACGTATATTTACTTTTTTTTGTGCAGATGAATCTTTTACCACTACCTTCAGCAAAAGCAGATCATTTCATGATCAGGGCCTGGATAGTCATAATACGCAAACATCACCATCTCCACCAGCACACTCCCACTCCCCATCAACGTCTACACGGACTGAATCACCTGTGCCTAAGTTACATGTAAGCAACTTATCCAGGGCTTTTTCTCGACCAATTATTGCACCATTCCTGAGCCGCAGTGTATCGGATGCCATGGATACTGCACCGCAAAGTTCATTCACAGATTCCTGGGAAGACACAAAAGGAACTTTGCTCGAGATTAAGGACAGGTAACATATTGTAGCTTTGCCCTGGAATGTAATCTAAAAAATGGTTGATGCTTGTTAAGATAATCGTGATTACCATTATAATTTAGAGGTATGCTTTGGTTGTCTCCCTTGTTAGCTTACCTGGCCAGAATGGTCAAGTGAGCTTATACTGTGACAAACATCTGTCCAGCATTCGTCCACCCATCAACATTTTTTATACAACTTCTCAAGAACCACTTGACTGATTTAAAAAACTATTGGCAGTAAACGTCCTTGGAGCATAGAGATCCAAGTTTGTTCAAACGAAACCGATCGGCCAATTTAGCTGGTGACCATCTTGGATCTTTAGACATTTCTTTAAAAATCTCCGAATCCGTTTCGGGATCGATTCAAAACTCATAAAACATCATCTGGGACAACAGCAGAACTAAGTTTGTTAAGGGGATCTTGATTGGCAAAATTCTTCAACGGCCATCTATTCTTTCATGACCTAGTTTTCACGAAAATGATTTTTCCAGAGTTCCAGAACCCCTGAGCGCATAAGGCCAAAATTTGTGAGAAATCATTAGGGAGTACATGTGTAAGGGCCATTAAAGTTTGTTTAAGAGAAATTAATATGTCAAAAAAACATGGCCGCCAAGTACCAATCAAAATGTAGCATATTTGGTGGCTATATTGGATTTTATTTGATGGATTTTATGGCCGAAATTGGTTTTATATAGGTTTTTGTGTATGCTGATTTCAAATTTGCCACTCGAAACTGTTCAATATAAACGGTTTGGCAGCCATCTTTGATTATTTTCCCCACAAATACTCCCACGCTAAAGCAATAGGAAATTTATCATGTCTTCTCAAGAAACACTGGACAGATTTTGACCAAATTTCGTAAGAATCTGCTTGGGGGAATTGATTTGAAACTTATGAAGCATCATCTCGGGTGATAGCTGAACCAAGTTTGGTCTAGGGAACTTGATTGGCCAAATGCTTCAATAGCTATCGTCAAGAAAACGACGTCCTGAACCGCTAGAGGGATGATTAGGATCCAAGGGCCATTCTAGTTTGCTGAAGGGAAGTTTGTTCATTAAAAACATGGCAGCCATCGACTAATCAGATTTCAGCATTTTGGCATGTAGAAATTTTTTACTTGATGGATTTTGATGTCGGAATTGGTTTTGTTTGGGTTTTTGGGTTTGGTGATTTCAAATTTTCCACTTGAAAAGTTCTGTTGGATAAACAGGTTGGTGGCCATCGTGTATTTCTTTCCCACCCATAAATGAATCCACATATTATGAATTTATTTTAATCAATAGTTTTTCTTACAGATAAACCCACTAGCATGATTTTTTTGCATTTTTTGTCATATTATGAGCTTAAGCTCACAATATTATTAAGCTCATAAACATGTCCTGGACCAAAGGTTAAGCTCATAAGTGACAAATTCTAGAGCGTCTGTCCGTCCGTCCGTCCGTCAACTTTTTCCTTTAAACGACTTCTTCTCAAGAACCACTAGGCCGATATAAGTTATCTTTGGCAGGAAGTATCCTTAGGACATAGGGATCCAAGTTTGTTCAAACGGATCCGGTTGCCAATTTGGATTTCGGCCGATTTTAGGAAATGTCTTTAAAAATCTTCTCCGAAACCGCTTGGTGGATTGAAGCAAATCCCATGAAATATGATCTAGGGCAAGAGCTGAACCAAGTTTGTTCAAGGGAACTTGATTGGCCAAATGGTTCAGCGGCCATTTTGGTTGACCTAGTTTTAGCGAAAACGGCTTCTCCAGAACCGCTGAAGGGATCAGGCCAAAATTTGGCAGATATGATTAGGGACTAAAGGCCATTAAAGTTTGTTCAAGGGAAGTTAATCCGTCAAAAAACATGGTGCAGTCAGCCAATCATAATACAGCAAAGTTTGGTGGCCATATTGGATTTTTTTATTTGATGGATTTTGAGGCTGAAATTGGTTTTATATAGGTTTTTTGGGTATTGTGATCACAAATTTGCAATTTTCAAAGCTGTCGGATAAACGGTTTGGTGGCCATCTTGGATCATTTTCCCGCCAAAAGCTCCATACTAAAGCAATGGGAAATTTAAAATGTCTACTTTTCGAGAACTTATGGGACGATTTCAATTATATTTGGCAGGAAGCATCCTTAGGTAGTAGAGATTCAAATTTATTCAAAGGAATCCGATCGGCCAATTTGGCCGGTGACCATCTTGATTTTTGGCCGATTTTTTTTAAACGTCTTTAAAAATCTCCGAAACCGCATGGTGGATTGAAACAAACCCCATGAAATATGATCTAGGGCAAGAGCTGAACCAAGTTTGTTCAAGGGAACTTGATTGGTCAAATGGTTCGGCGGCCATTTTGGTTGACCTAGTTTTAGCCAAAACAGCTCCAGAACCGCTGAAGGGATCGAAATTTGGCAGATCTAATTAGGGATTAAGGGCCATTAAAGTTTATTCAAAGGAAGTTGATCCGTTAAAAAAGCATGGCCGCAGTGGGCCAATCAAAATACAGCATGTTTGGAGGCCATATTGGGTTTTTTTATTTGATGGATTTTGAAGCAAAAATTTGTTTAGTACAGGGTTATGAGTATACTGATTTCAACCATGCCATTTCTGAATCTATCAGATAAACGGCTTGGCGGCATGTAAAATTGGCATTTAGTACAGGTGGTCTTTATAGCATGTTTAACTGCATTCTAAAACCCTTGTAATCATTTGACAGAGTGACCAAACACACTTAGCAGCAGTTGTTCACTAGTTCGAAATAATAATTTGACTGAAAGTCATTGCTGCCTTAGAATGCAACAACTTTCTGTAAAATAAATATCAAAATATTCAAAGTCATATATGTCAGCATACACAATACATATCTTAGATATTTAGCCAGCATAGGAAAACATTTAATCTTGTAATTTAAAACCACAACTCTAATTCTCAGGATTGAAATGAAATTAATACCCTGTGAGGTAGTCTTCTCTTGGTCTGCAAGTGGACATTTTCTTTGAGAAAATTTAAATTGTCTTGAATAAATTTGAGGGTTAAAGGGTTAAAGCCAATTAATTCTAGCAATGAATTTAGTTGAGTATTGCGTTATTCACAAGTTTTGTTGGACAGCATGTAGCATGGTGACAGACATTTTGAAAATGGTTTTGCTGATGATGTCTGTTACTGGCAAGTGCAGCAACAGTTTTCAGCATGACTATTCAACCCTTGTCACACCAATGTCTAGAGATTAATTGTTACAAAGCCAGTATTAGAAAGGCTGGTGTACAGTTTGTAAACACCATTGCTGAAGACCATTGCTGTCATAGACAGTGCTGTTACTGTTATACAATTGACAGCAACAGCTTACACAACAGCTGTTAAGCAACAGCTTAGTGCATTATTTCCAGTTAAATGCGTTAATAAGATTCGCTTCTTATCAATTTATTATTATTAGCTCACCTGGCTATCGATATCAGAGGACACAATATCTTACCTATTTTGCTAGGTTAGGAAAACGGTTAACCCTTTAGCCATCATATCAGCCAAAAACGGCTTTGGCAGTGGTCTTGAGAAATGTACATTTGCAGACCAAATGAAGACTATTTTTGAAAATTTTACCATTGGAATGACGGACTCTTTTTAGCGAACCAGTCATTCCAGTGGTAAATTTTCAAAAATAGTCTTGGTCTGCAAATAGATATTTTCTATGAGAAAATTGAACTTTTCTTAAATTCAATCGTTAAATGGTTAATTAATGTGCAATTGGAGTTTTATTTCCACCATCCATTGACATATGAAGGCTTTTATTACCATAATAGATAAAAAACTAAATTAACAGGTTAACCTTTTCCCTGCAACTGCTGCCTAAATATTTGAGATATGTATTGTGTACTCTGATACCTATAATGTTAAAATATTTTGAAATGTGTTTGATTCATTGAAAGTTGTTGCTGCCTAAGTCAGCTATGACTCAGTCAAATTATTTAAATAAACTGCAGCATCGCGAACTTGGCCATTCAGCAAGATGTACACGTGTTAAAAGGATGGTTTGGAATATACTCAGTTGAACCTGCTATAAAGACCATCTGTATTAACCCCTCTTAAAGAAAGCCAATGTTGCCTAAGGCACAACGGCTTCGCGTCAAATTAATTTCAAAATATTCAACAAAATAGATTTTATATCATAAAGAATATACTTGTTCCGGGATTTATGGGTGAAAGGGTTAAGAGACCACCTGCCTTAAAGACTATTTTCTTCATTTGCTAAATGCAATTAAGCAATGTATTTGAAACTTTATTATCCCTTTAATGGTCAAACCAGCGAAAACCTGCCTCTGCAGTGGCCTTGAGGAATGTCGATTTGCAGGCCAGCATGAGTATTTTTGAAAATTTACCACTGGAATGACTGGCTCGATAATCAAGCCAGTCATTCCAGTGATACATTTTCAAAATGCTCCATATCTTGGCCTGCAAATAGACATAACCTGAAAGTTTTGTTTTACTGAAAAATCATGACCATTAAAGGGTTAAGAAACCAGTTACCATAAGAGGCTGTCTTCTGATTCTCACTTGAGTGGTGTCTGAATACAAGTTTTACTGCATGTCATCAATTTCTGTTGTTAATACTGATGTCTTCTATTTTTGCTGAAATATTGTTCAAAAGAACCTTTGCAAAATCAACCATTTGCCTGAAAGTCATTGGAAGTGGCACTGATTGATGTAAAACTCCATAAAGATTAGTTGAGTTGTAAATGTTCCAGGTGAGCGACACAGGCCCCTTGGGCCTCTTGTTTCACTAGTTACATTTTGTAGCAGACATCACAATCATAATGACGTATATATGTAGCCCCATCATGAAAATCGAAAGTCTGTTACAAGTGTACAAATTGTTTCTCTTCGATAAATTTATATTTTAATAAACATTCTGTTGAATATTTTGAAATTATTAGCGTAGCAACAGATGCCGGTTAAATTAGTTTCAAAATATTCAACAGCTTACCGAGCTATAGTTACCCTGAATTTTTTATTCTGGTAATCCAGATTTCAAAGTGTCAGATCAACGCATGTAAAAGTCATCAGAGCTTAGCTAGAAATGAGCAGGGGAATATCTAGAAGTGGATACATATTGTATGACTAGGCTCTTATACTTTGAAACTCGTGTGTCTGCCTGGAACCTGTTCCTGCCATAGGCTATTGCAACAACAGCTCACAGTCAAATTAGTTTCAAAATATTCAACAGAAATGAAAACTCCTTACATGACTGTTTACATAGTCGTCTCTGGTGTGAAGGCATCAAAGTGTTAAATCTGTGATGTTTCTTTGTTCACAGCATATCAAACAAGCTGACGACCAGAACGCGGTCATTTGTGAAAAGTCTAAAGCAGCGCGCGATGGTACAGAAGCAGAGTGCTTTAATTGACTCGTTACTGGACAGTGATGTGTTGCCGAACATTACAGTTCATGTTCAAGTAATTTTAATTCAGTTTAATCAATTAATGGCCATACCGACCAAAATCAGCTTCTGTTGTTGTTCTTGTGGAATGGCCATTTACAGGCCAAAAGAATACAAAATTTTGAAAATTTACGACTAATGACTGGCTTGATAACCGCGCCAGTCATTCCAGTGATAAATTTTCAAAATTTGTATTCTCTTGACCTGTAAATGGACATTCAATAGACAAATATTTAAATTTCGTTGACCGAATTGTCCATTAAATGGTTAGAACAAGTTTGAATGTGCTATTGTTGCGATATAGGAAGCTTTGACAAAAAAACGTCGAAAATTTGACAGACCTACTTAATATATACTTTGCAAGTCACACCTAAACACATGCAGATAGCTATAGTCGCGACTTAGGAAGCTTTGTCAGAATTGTCAGAAATTTGACCGACAGATTTATGCTAGTTGTGAGCCACCGACAGATTTATGCTAGTTGTGAGCCACAACTAAAAACACCTCAGCCCTACATGCCCATTCCAGATCTGGTTGAGTCTGTGATAGTGTTGAATAATTCGGACAGAAAAATATTAAAATCAACAAATTATTTGAAAAAGAGTCAAAAACTGCCTTCCAATTATCCCTTCTGAATTAAAAATGTCAGTTTGCAGAGTAAGAGATAACTATTTTTAAAGCGAGGCTAATCTCATCTCAAATGTTATACTGCACCGATAGATTATGGTTTATAGATTCCAGAAAATTCATATCCTGTCGCATTCCCTTATCTGTATCACAATTATCTGCTTTGTAATATCGCGTAAATGTTGAACAGTGATCGCCACCATTTTGTCTCCTCAATCGATAGTGTGTGATAGCGTGTAAGTGCCAATGCATTACATTCTTTATTAATGAATTTATAGCGTCGGATGGGGGGAACAGAGGGGTAGGGGGACAGCCTACTGGCTAATGGCTCTTTAACCATATTTAACCATACATTCTTTATTATGTAATATTCATCTTGTTGAATAGTTTGAAACTAATTTGACTGGAAATTGTTGCTGTGGCAGCAACAACTTCCAGTCAAATTAATTTCAAAATATTCAACCGCTTACCTATATGATTGCTTTTATACCACACTGCCAATCTGTAGCTGGCGCCTCTATGACTGAGCTATATCCCGAAGCAGGCACACTAGGATCTTTCTGATTGGTTGAAAAGTAAATCATGACAGCCATCATAGGCTGTAGAAATGTAGCAACATTTAGCTTCTAAAGCCTGAATATCTCTCTTTAGCAGCATGATGAAAAGCTTAACATTACCTGCGTAGTTTATGACTGGCATATGAGATCACCTGAATAGCTACAATGTATCAAGAGTTCAGATTAGTTATCCTTTAAATATTTAACACTAAAATGGCTGTTTCTGTTAATGAGCCAGTCATTCCAGTGGTAAAATTTCAAAAATAGTCTGTGTAAATGGACATTTCATACAAAGACATCATAATTGATGGTTTGTAAAAAGCTGTCTGTCTTTAGTTACACTCTTTGAATGTTCATCACCATATAATCATATCTATTATAAGAATGATTGTATAGATTTACACCTCAAGATGGCCAAAGACGGCTTGGGCATCATGATTGTTGTTGAGAAATGTGCATTTGCAGCCCAAGAAGACTATTTTTTTCATTTACCACGCGAAAGACTGGCACGATAACTGAGCCAGTCATTCCAGTGGTAAATGAAAAAAACCAACAAACCATAATCTGAATATGGCCATTTTCTATGAGAAAATATTTTGAACAAATTTGAAGGTTAATGGATTACGAATACTATCTTGTGCCCTCCACCCCCGCCACCTCACCCCCAGGAGTCATTTTCCATTGCTCATTGTTAGTGACTTGTTAAAAGAGACAATCTGCCAATAGTAAGTACTCTTGTTTACTTTCCAGGAACCATCAAGTGCAGATGTACTGACCACTTTACCGTTCCATAGAGAGCAGCAGCCAGTAGACACATGTGATTTGGAAGAGTTGTCAAAAGCCACAAAGAGATTACTGTTAGATCCCACAATACTGCTCGATGAAGCTGCAACAATACAGTTGTTAAGCGTATGGATAATGCGGCTGCATAAAACTCTGCAACGGTACCATGAGGTGTTGTATGCTGACATAAAACAGAGGGTCACACAGGAGAACGATACTGAGGTGACGGAGAGAGCGGAAGACGCAAATTTCAACTCTCTGTCATCGTTGGTCGAATGTGAAACTGGAACACTGAAAAAAATATACGAGAATAATTATGATAGGTCACCACTTGAAAACTGTATTAGTTCGGGCTGTGCATATGAAGGGGAGGTTATTTGTGACACGATAAAATCTTATACTACGGATATGGACAATCATGTTGCAATTAAATATAATGTTTTTGAAGCGGAACGTAATAAAATGTTAAATAGTACAGAATTAGTAGACTCTGCATCGTTAGATAGTGGCCATGATCAACCTATTGACAGTGACTCCTTGAGTTCATTAACCAAAGATGTGATCACCAATTCCCCATCACCAAGCAATCTTCCTCATCATCGTGTAATTAATAGAGTTGATAGCGTCAATGATAGCCATTTATCATCTAGTACAGAATTGGAGGACAGTAGTGGAATGGTTTCATCCTTTTCCAGTGAGAACAGTTATACGCCGAACTCTTCACAAACAAAAGTGGCACTATTTCCAAATGTCGATTATCTTATAGATCATGTTGATGGGACTTCTGAGCCTGAATTTGACTGGCTATCTGTGATATATATTAATGATCCATTCCGCCTTGATAAAGCTGACAATGAAATCATATCAGAGCTTGTAAATATTTGTTTTCAAATGGGCATTCATGGCTCACCGTTGACTTACCTGACACCTTCGTCTCAAAAATGTGATAATCCCTCTTACGTTTTATGTGATACTAACTTATGCAGTGAGGACCAAACTGTTCTCTCGGGTAGTTGTAAATTAGAACACGCTAATACATATAATATCAGACCGTTCACTGCGAGCCAAATGCATCATGTAAATAGTACAAAGCTTATATCCCCGTTAACCTCCAGCTCACCAAAGTCACCACACTATCCATCAATAGTACAGTATCAGAAGTACGGTAATCTACCTCGGGTATTGCAAGACCCTGATACACATGTAAAACATGATACCTTTGGGATAAGTAATGGAACAGATAACTTATCACGTGACATGGAGAGGAATGATGATGATTGTGAAATGGCTGCATATTTGAGGTCATATTTTCATTTCCTGGACTTGGATATTATGCTGAGATATGTGCGTACTAGTGTAGGCGATTGCTTCCTCACATGGTCTGCGTTAGTGAAATGTTTACAAGGTGAGGACATTACAACATGATTCTAGTTACATGGTTTTCATGTTAGACAGGATTCAAAGGTACTACAGTAGAGCTCAGGAAAAACAAATTGTACAAATTGTTTGCTCTTACTATTTAATAAATATTCTGTTGAATATTTTAAAACTAATTGGCTGGGCGCTGTTGCTGCCATAGGCAGCAACGGCGCCCAGTCAAATTAGTTACAAAATATTCAACAGCTTCCCTGTATAGTTTTCAGGAAATTGATAGCTAGGGCATTTGGGGATCGATCAATCCCAACACGGCGATATGGCAGCAACGGCGCCCAGTCAAATTAGTTACAAAATATTCAACAGCTTCCCTGTATAGTTTTCAGGAAATTGATAGCTAGGGCATTTGGGGATCGATCAATCCCAACACGGCGAAGTGTGGGTGGAGCTTAGCTAGTGATGGGCGGGGCATAGCTAAAAATGGAAAGGTCCATTGGATTGGAAGGCATTGCTGCCACAGTGTCCTGCCTTAGGTAGAAATGGCTTCCAATCCAATTATATTCAAAATATTCAACAGTATGTTTTATTTTGTTATGGAAACATGTTAAATTTAGTATTTCTGAGATGTACTGTATCCTTTCACACTAGTGACTAAATTTGGTAAAAAAAAAAATCAAAATATTTGCTTATTAAATATACATTTGAAAGCCAAAAGAATACTATTTTTTTTAAATTTTACCACTTGAATGACTGGCTCGGTTATAACCAGTGGTAAAATTTAAAAAACAATCTTCTCTCGGCCTGCAAATGGACATTACTCAGAGCCACTACAGAGGCCGGTTTTGGCCGGCTTCGTCCTGAAATGGTTAAATTAACAACTTTACTCTTACAAATCAGATGTGGAAAATTCTTATATAATGTAAGGAACATTGTTAAATATTTTGAAACTAATATAACTGGGAGCTGTAGCTGCCGATGACACCCATTCTCACCCCTCCCACACCCGCCCACTACCATACCCTGCCCCCCCCCCCAGCCGGGGGGCGGGGACTAATGTAAATGCAATCATACATGTGTATCTCACACACCAAATTTTGTTGAATTACACCAAACGGTTTCAAATGAGATAGCCAGATAAATGGACAGAGGCAAATGCAATATCCACACTGTTTTCTTCAAAATGTGAGAGGATAATGACTAATTCTTTATGGCTGAGTGAATCAGTGCAGTACATACTTGCATGAATACAATATGCTGTCTAAGTTTCCTTTAACACAGCATTGGTAGACAATTTTCAGTGTACAGTGATCCATGGAGGATGAATTTACAATTTAATAAACATGCTCTTGAAAATTTGAAGCCAATTTGACTGGGTGCAATGGCAGTGACAGTACCAAGTAAATTAGTTTCAAAATATTCAACAGATTGCATGTATATTTACATTGTACCTTGAAATTTGGATTCTAGGAATTCATGTTTCAAAGTGTCTAATAGATTTCTTCTTTTGCATGACAGTAGTCAGGTGGAGGGTGGGGTGGGTGAGGGAGGGGATAGGTAGGTGGGTGGATGGATGCCATAGACTTGAGCGATCTCTGATTGTCGTTCTTGTTTCAGCTGTTATGCGTGCGGACATGATAGATACGAAGCTGGAGGATAATGATGTCACTGGTGCGCTTGGTCTTCTCCGCTCAGGCACAGTAGCCACTAACAAAAAGATGATGCTCGGTTATGTTGCTAGGTAATTCATTTTAAAAAGCATGTTGAATACGGTTAAACCTGTATAAAGCATTTTAATGGCTAAATTTGGTCTAAAAATTAAATTATTTACTTAATTGAATGTCCATTTGTAGGCCAAGAGATGACTATTTTTTAAATTTTAGCACTGGAATGGCTGCCTCAGTTATCGATAGTGTTGTTCCGATTAATTGATTTGATCGATAATTCATTGGTTTGCATGTTCAACCAACTGATCGATCATGATTTCAGAAATTGATTTTGGTTGTTTATAAATGGACTTTATTAATATATTTTAACTGGTCAAGCTAGAAAACGAATACTTTTTGGAAAAGAATTTAAATTTAATTGTTACAACTATATAGTATTACTCCTTAGTCTAAGACATTAATTCTTTCAGCACTGAAATAGTGAAATAGTATGTTAATTTCAAAGCAACCATACCTATAACATGTTGAATATTTTGAAACTTATTTGACTGGAAGCTCTTGCTGCCTAAAGCAGCAACAGCTTCCAGTCAAGTTAGTTTCAAAATATTCAACAGATTGTTTCTTAAATTATTAAACATCTGTCATACCTGCGACTTGGTTTGAGAGGGGTAGTTATCCTTGAACATGCTATAATTACTACATTCAAAATGGGTAAAAAATGAGAACCTGTTATGATCAATCATTAATTGATCATAGGTTAGTATATAAAACCAATCATCGATCACAAATATAGTACCAATAACCAACAGTAGTTATTGAGCCAGAACATTCCTCAAGACCACTTCAGAGGCCAGGTTTGCAAGATATGACCATGAACAGCTTTAGCAACCAAAAGTGGTCGCTTAATAAAGGGTGTTTCTTAATCCAGGTAGCTCAACTAGTTAAAAAACAGAAAGCATATTTTAAGTGATTGTGTAGCGTTGTAATTGGTAACGTCTTGCGACAAATTTATATTTTTTGATGTGAGAAGCCGACGATTTTGTCAACAAAAAAGTCTCAAATGTAAGCATCGGATTGGTTGAGACATGATGAATCAAAATGCACCACCGGGATTAAGAGTCAGATTAACTGCTTTACCACTTAGCGGTCACTTAACTTGTATTACAAACCGTATGATTGTATTTAGTTCATATTTTCTCCTTACTTGTGATTTTCGCTTGATAGGTTGTTCAAGATGAGTCCTTATAGCACTATTTCACTGTGTGCTGAAGAAGCAAATTATATCACCTCTAGGGATGTCCTTTACCTCATCCGTACCTTACAAGCCAGTGTTGATACAGAAGATGAGTATCTATACCAGTACATCCAAGAAAGACTTAAAAGGTATGAATGGTAGATAAAGGTCGATCTCTTATGAGTTTGTATCACATAAGCAAGCTTTTATTTCATTGTATAATATTCATTAACAGTCTTACTGGGTGTTCTTTTGCAGACTACATATTCCGGGCATTATATCGCTGGACCTGCTGAATATTTTGAAAACAATTTGACTGAAAGTTGTTCGTGGCTGAGCCACCAACAACTTTCAGTCAAATTGTTTTCAAAATATTCAGCACACTATGAGTTTTTGCTCATTGAAATTATTATCAAGTGGCTTGCAGCAGCGACACAGTTAAACGAGATCACAAATGAGAATTTGATTTCAATAAAAACAGCCAAAAATTAATTTTTTAGAGTGTTTTATGAATTTAAAAGAAGTTGACAGATTTTCATAAACTCTATCGCTGTTAAAATTGTGGTCTAAGTCATGAATTTGGACACACCATAAAATTCACAGTATGATGTCAGATGAAAAGTAACAGCAGAGCAGACACTTCGGTCCAAGTTCTAGTTTAACAAACACTAGTGTTCCTCTTTTGTCTCATTGATATGGTGCTATGGTGAGCTTTAAATCATCAACAACAAAATATAATTCACGCGATGATGTCATACCACAACAATCAATTGGGCGATTACGTCACTCTGTGCGTTTCTCATGTGAAATTTAAGAATATGACATTCTGTGCTGAGATTTAGAAATAAGGGATTCGAAAATATGCATACAATTTATTTAATTTTACTTAAATTATACAAAAGCATAGTTTTACGTGTTTTTGACCCCTCTCCTTTTGTATTCCCCCTTTAAGCCATTACATATTATTTTATATTCCACTAGTAATAAAGTCACGCACTAGTGATGTAAATTCCGAGTAACAGTGTTGGGAATTGGTACTAGTTTTGTGATCGATGATTGGTTTTGCATACTAGCAAATGATCATTTAATGATCGATCATAATATTTTCTCTTTTTTACCCATTCTGAAATTTTGTTCATGGATATTTACCCTTTAAGAAATAATCTGTTGAATATTTTTAAACTAATTTGATTGGAAGCTGTTGCAGCAACAGCTTCCAGTCAAATAAGTTTAAAAGTATTCAACAGGCTATTGGTATGGTGGTTTCAGTGTGTTGAGAGGGCCCCCCCCCCCCCCCCGGAGATCTGTAAAAATGAAATTAAAATATCATTCCCCCCAAAAAAGTATCATCTGCATTTATAAGCAGCCAGAATCGATTTCTGAAAATCATGATCAATCTGTTGCTTGGGCATGCAACCCAATTAATCATCGATCAAATCAATTAATTGGATCAACGCTAGCGAGCAATATATTAATGTGCCTGTTGTTGCCTAGCAACGATGATGCAAGAATACCGCTTTATGGTTATTTTACTACAGTAACTGTTAAAATGTTGTAGAATGAAACAGTTTGATAATTTTCCCAGGACAACTTCACTGGCAATGGAACTTTCCAGTTTTAGCTATGCCCCGCCCCTCTCTAGATAGGTCCACCCACACCTCGCTCTTATTGGGATCGATCGATCCCTGAACTCCCTAACTATCAATTTCCAGAAAACTATACAACTAAGCTGTTGAATATTTTGAAACTAATTTAACTTGGTGCTGTTGCTGCCCATTATTGTGTTAAGAAATCATCTCTCAGCTTTTGTTTGCAAAATTAAGTTGCTATCTCTCACATTTCCTTTTCTGCTTAGTTCCTTTTCTTTTTCATACATGTAGGGCAAATGTCAACATACCTGAGCTGTGTGCCGACAGACAGGTGAGGATGGCATGCCTTCAGGCCTTGCTCTCCACTCATCATGATGACATATCACCAGCAATGTTATTCACACCAGACAGACAAGCGCGGTAAGTAAACGCTGGCCATATTGTTATGCAAAATTGATATATTAGTGTACATGTAATTTGGTTTAGTATGTGTTTTGGGATTAGGATATATGTGCTGTTCTTAGTATTGCGTTCTAGCACAGAGAACCAATCATTTAATCACTTGGATTTGGGGGTGGGTTGGCTTGTTAGCTCATCGTTTGGACGTGTGAGCTTTTGGCATGGCGGCCATCCATCATCCGTCCATAGGTCAGCACTTGCTTTAAAATGTTTCTCCGCATTTACCCTACTTGGCAGACTTTAACCGAATTTGGTTCAGCGGATACTACGGTGATGATAGGTTTTAGAATTTCTATACAGAAATTTGATTGATCAAGTTTTTCTTGTCGTCATATTGTATTTTCCAAAAAAAATGTCATTTATTCTTCGATCATCTTTTGCTTTGAAATGTATTTCCTCATTATCCACTTGGAGGAGTTTAACCTAATTGGACTTGAAAGACACTAGGGTGACAGGCTTCCAAACTTCTATGTAATCTGTTTGGTTAAATTTTCCGGCAGATATCTTGGATTTTCAAAGACTGGCCTTCGTTCCATCAACTCTTGCTTTAAATTGTATCCTCATCAACTGCTGGACAGACTTTAACAAGTTTTGACTCGAATAACCTTAGTGTTGTAGGTTTCAGAATGTCTAATTTTCCATGCAGAAATTTGATTGGTCAACCGTTAATAGGCATCTTGAATTTTCGAAAATGTCCAGGAAATTGTTTTAAAAATTTAATCCTAAACCACCCAGGCACAATTTGTGCTTTTAAGTGTTAAATTTCTATGTTTCTGGCGAGAATTGTTGCATTTCTGGCACAAATTGTTAGGTCTATAAATGAAGGACATGGCCTGTCCACTTGAAATGACAGTGTTCCTGATGGTAAGCTATAGAGGCCTGTTGTGCCTCTTGTAATGTAATGCAGAGCAGCATCTGATGTTTTTCTGCTCAAACAACACCAAGTGACTTGTTCATGTTAGATTCATACCAATTGAACCGAAAGAGCCTCAGATCCTTCTACAATATGCACATTTTGGTTTGAAGGAAGCCATTTTGGGACCCATCGTGATTAGTTCAATTTGCCCAAAGGTGTTGGATGTGCACCCGTCAGATCCTGATGCAGTATGCCTCAGAGGAGCAAAATCCATTAAAACCTTAAAAAAAACCTTGGCTGGACCATACTTTGTATTTCATCTGTCTGGCCACCAGACTATCCTCTTTTGTACGGACGTTATCACACGACTGGTCATAGCACCATTCCTAGCCACTGTGAAAGAAGTTCTGTATTCGAGATGACGCCTGACTGCTATGAAGTACTCATGAACTGTAACTTTGTTGACTCTTTTGTCTCTGACTAATGGCTCCTCCGCGTTCTACTAAACGTAACCCCAGTACTCTGTTTTGAATAATATAATCCTAGCTATTACTCATTTGCTATGACAAAATGCCACTTCATTCCTATACAGGTCAGACTTAGCATGCTTTGACATAGTTGTTTATGTTTCCAGGCCCGGGAGTCACCTGCTGTCCTGGAACAAGCAGTCATTGTTAGATATGATTATTGAGAGATGTAAGAGCCATGCTGATCAGCAGGCAGCGTATCAGTTATGCAAGAATAATGGGTATGAGATTTAACCTAAGGCAGCAATCGCTTTCTACTTCGAATAATACTTACCAGATGTACTATTATGATAATGTCTATTATCTAGTCTAGCTCAAAATAAACAATTAAAACTCCGCACTCTCCTGGTCCTGCCCCTACTGTGTCCGGGAATACCATAGCCGCAGGTACCGAGTCAATTCCCAATTACAGTCAGATTCGTCTATTTTGCGCTTTTGTCAAGTCGCAATTTGTAGTGTGCTCAAATTTGTTAAATTTAAGAGGTTATCGGTTGTGAAAAAGGATTGTATCGGTGGCTTCATGGAGGAACTAGGAAAATCATCACAGGAGCAGGTTGTATCAATCTAGAATTTATACATTCGTGCCATAATGACTGTTTGAAATTTCCTTAAATTGGCACATTGTTTTAGAATGATAGCCATTGTTGGAGTCGCTTCTGTACCCGTTAACTTTTAGTTTAATTCGGGTACTCGGTTAATTTTCTCTTGCGACTCGGTTCCTCTAAGATGGATGCGCCCTTAGCCAAGATGGCGGCGCCCATGAATTATGTCGTTTTTGGCTTGGTGTGTCCGGGCACTCTGTTGTCGCCGATTTTAGCTCTCGCTTCATTGTCGAGGGTGTTTGTAGCGATCGGCGCTGTATTCTTGGTTATTTAACGCTAGTTAAAGGCTGAGTTGTGTTTTTAAAGAATTTTCACTCAAAAAAGTTTCAAATAAGATCCTGCCTAAGACTTGATTATCATTAATTTAAGAGAAAGTTAATGTGTTTAAGAAATCTTAACTATCAAGTCGGTTGTGCGTATTGCTCGTCATCAAGTGTCATGTGCAGCGTTTTAATTTTTCTTTGTGTTCGCAGAAACCTAAGAATCCGGACACGTTGTGCCAGAAATGCAACAGGTTCATGAAGCGGAAGTATTTGGGACATCACTGTGGCGTGCGCTCAGTGCAAGGTCAGGAGCCCTTGTGATGTGTGTGTGAAGTGGTCGTCGGCAATGGTGGCAGAGTTCGACAGGGATCGACGTGCGAGGCTGGAGAGGATCGCGAAGGACAAGGCAGCGAAGTTGCAGCAGGCGTCTCTTATGGGACTTGAAGGTCGTCTGAATGAACGAATGGATTCAGCGCTGGGCGTATGGGCGGCCCAGTTCAAGGCGATGTTTGACTCATTGCAGTCCACGGTCCCGGTGAGGCAAGCTGGTGCAGGACAACCATTAGGTGGTCCGGCTAGTTCTGCTGAGGGTCATGCACCTGCCCCTTCTCTGTCCTTGGCTCAAGAGCCGACGATAGAGGAGGAAGATCTGCTGCTAATGGAAGATTCCGGCATGCCGGATCTTTCGATGACAGCAAGACCTAGTACGTCCCAGGGGTCGCCCTCGGGATTTGTACGGGTTTGCCAGGCGGATGGTGATGTCGACGTTCCGTCGGGCATTTTCCATCCGCTATTTGTGCAACCGGAGATGCCGGCGGAGCCGTGTTTTGCGGTTCCTGCTGGTATCCCGGCGGCGTTAGGTGCGGCTCCTATCGGAGTGACGGTACCAGCCGTAGTTAAGGCAGTCGTAGTCCCGGATCCCGTGCTGGAGCCGATGGATTGTGGGGAATCCGGGTCTGGCGATTCGCTAGACACCGGTGCCGCTGGTAGTCGCGTTATGGATGCGCTCTGTCCTGGCAGAGAGGTGTATCATAGCGCTCAGCATGGATCGTCAGTGGCCCTCTCATCTAAGGGAGAGAGGGAGGATGAAAACGGGAGTTCATTGATGGACGAGTCCGTTTTCTGCACCGAAGCTGAATGGGTGCAGGTCCTTGGATGGATGACCAATCGTCTTGGGTTGGCATCTGATCTAGGATCTCATCGCGATCCGGTGATGGAACGGATGTCAGAGCGTGCGGCTAGCGCTCTGTCAAGTGGCTCTTCTGCCATGCCAACACTCCCGTTGGACACGCAGACTTCTGACATGTTGGAAGTTGCGGCATACCGTCTGGTTCAGCCAGACTATGCATTGCCAAAGGCCCCGAAGGGGATAAGGAGTAGGGTCCGTTTTCCGGAGCAGGCTTATCATCAGTACGCCTGGGTTCCACGGCTTTCCGTTGCGGAACGAGAGGCACTGAATAGGCCGTTGGCTGGGAAGGCTAAGGGGCGGTCACGTCCTTTGGTTTCTCAGACCAACAAAGACCCGTTCAATGAGCTCATGCTCATTGAGGATGCGGCAAGGGCAGCCATGGCTGCGCTGTCGCACGGGTGTACCGTCCTGCAGGGTATGCTGGGCTGCACGGCGGAAGGCGGACAGGTGCCAGAGGCTGCTCCCGGAGTTGTTCGGGACACCATGCGCCTGTCTCAGGATTGCCTGGCCAGGGTAATCACTAGAACGTTGGCAGAGCGACGGAGAATGGTTCTCGATTGTGTAGAACCAGGACCGGAGATGAGGGCTGCATTATCTTCTGCGCCTTTCATAGGTCCAGGCTTGTTCGGCGGCTCGGCACGACAAGCGCTCTCCAAGGTTGCGTCAATGGTGGCGGAGCAAGAAGTGGTCGGCAAGTCGTGGAAGTCGACTAAGAGGACTCAGCCGCAACAGTCCTACCGTCAGCATAGACAGGAGCAGCAGAGGCAGCGTCCTAGATCGCTTTTCCGTCCTTCTGGCCGTGATGCCCATAGGTCATCCGGATCACAAGGACCTGGCCGTTCATCCTCATACAAGTCCTCTAGTAAGAGGACGTATGAGGAAGACAGGAAGGGTGGCGGTTCGGGCCGAGGCGGCTACCGTAAGGATAGCCGTGGCGGCGGTTCCGGACCGTCGTACCACAAGAAGCCGCGGGGCGGCTGTGGGGCTCGTTCCTGACGGGTTTCCGGCGGAACCAGTTCCGGTGGCTTTGGAGACAAATGGAGTCGAGAATCTTCACCCAAGCGATTTAGCGTCTTATCGGCTAATCTTGACCGACAACTGTGTGCAGATTCCTTCCGTCGGAGGCAGACTTCAGCTATTCCTAAACCAATGGGAACAGGTCGTGCGCGACTGTTTAGTTTGTCAGTGGATAAGAAACGGCTACGATCCGGATTGGCTCATCCATCAATCGTTAGTTCCGTTAACCTCGACTCCAATATGGACTCCTATTCCAAGGGAAGTAGACCGTCTAGACGCCATTCGATCAGAAATAGAATCTCTTCATCAGAAGAAGGCGATTCATCTAGTCAGCGATCAGTCTTCACTGGGCTTCTATTCGATCATGTTCCTTGTTCCGAAGCGTACCGGAGGGTGGAGACCAATTCTCAATCTCAAACCGTTGAACAAATTTATTCTTTCTCCCAGATTTCAGATGGAGACGGTGGCAGCGGTAATGACAGGGCTGAGGAAAGGCATGTGGGCGGTGTCGATAGATCTGAAGGATGCATATTTTCATATTCCAATGTCAATTCCTTTTCAGAAGTACCTTCGATTTGCATTCCAAGACAATGTTTGGGAATTCAATGCGCTTCCCTTCGGCCTGACCACAGCTCCGAGGGTCTTCACCAAGGTGGTTCTCGCCATGACTTCTTTACTTCGCAGGAGAAACATAGCTGTTCACACTTACATAGACGACTGGCTGCTAAAGGCGGGGAATCCAGTCATTCTGTGCAGCAATCTGCAGGTAGTCCTAGACTTATTAAAGAATCTAGGGTGGATTGTGAATCTAGAGAAATCAGAACTGACTCCATTCCAGGAGTTTGTTTATCTGGGAATTTTTTTCAATCTCAGGGACGGCGTAGCTTTTCCGGCGGAGAGCAGAGTCAAAAGCCTGATTGAAGTTTTGGAGTCGGTTTCTCTAGGAGCCTATCTGACGGCGCGCCAATTTCTCAGAATACTGGGTTTACTAGTATCTCTGGAGAAGGTGGTTCCATATGCGGCACTCAGGCGCAGGCCGATTCAGATGTATCTAATGTCATTCTGATCACAGAGAACAGATCCGTTATCTCTGAGAATACCAGTAAAAGAACCATTGATATTCCACTTTCAGTGGTGGTTGTCGGAACAGAATCTCCTGCGAGATGTCACACATTCCAGGAAGACTGAACATCCTAGCGGATGCTCTCAGTCGAAGGACGGTTTGTCGTCCGACGGAATGGCAGCTCAACCAAGCGGTAGCGGAGGTTCTATTCAAACAATGGGGCAAGCCAAATGTCGACCTGTTTGCGATGAATCAGAACGCAAAGATGGTCACTTACGTGTCACCGATCCCGGACCCGCTAGCTCTAGCAGTAGGCGCACTGGCGATAAGTTGGGAAGGAATGTACGCGTATGCGTGTCCTCCAACAATTCTCATCCCGAAAGTTCTGGCAAAGATAAGAGAGGGGATGTGCCAAGTACTACTAATCGCCCCTTATTGGCCAGACCGATCATGGTTTACGGATCTGCTGGACCTTCTGGTCTGCAATCCAATCCCTCTTCCAGACAAGAGATTTAATCTCTCAGAACAAGGGTCTGTACCTTCACGACAGACCAGAAATGTTCAAATTAACTGCATGGATGTTGTCAAGCAGCGTGCAATTGAGGGTGGCTTTTCTGAGCAAGCAGCGAAGTTTGTTGCTTCAGCCAGAAGAGTTTCAACCACAAAGACATATAATTATAGAATCAACAAATTTGCACAGTGGTGTGAGAGAAGAGATATTGATCCCTTTTCTGCATCTGTTCAACACGTAGCAGATTTTATCTGTCATTTATACAAAGTTGACAAACTTGTACCTTCTACCCTAGCAGCATATAAGTCTGCATTAGCTTCAGTCATTCCCAGTCTCACGGTTGAAGGAGTGGAGAATGACACTTTGAATGAAGTTATCAAAGGAATGAGCAATCTGCGACCTAGACAGCCAATTCCTATCCCATCATGGAATCTATATCTTGTTCTACAGGTTTTAGGACAGGCTCCTTTTGAACCAATTAGATCTATTGATATTAAACTGTTAACTATTAAATCAGTTTTCTTGGTTGCAGCAGCGTCGGCGAGGAGAAGCGAAATTCATGCGCTTTCTGCCGAACAAGACCGTTTTGTCGTCACGGGTGAAGGTTTAAGACTACTTCCACGTCTTTGTTTCCTTGCAAAGAATCAGTCACTTAAATATCCAGGTCAGCCGATCAATTTGCCAAGTTTAACTAGACATGACCCAAACTCTTCTGTTTGGTGTCCTGATGCAAATGCCCATCAGGTCCGAGCACTAGCAGCATCATCGGCCCTTTATAAGGGTGTCTCATTAGAGGAGGTGATGTCTGTAGCACAATGGCATGCCGAGTCGTCATTCACTGATTTCTACCTTCGCGACATCTCCAGCTCACTTAATCCGGTAGCCGTCACCAATCTGTCGAACCTAAACTAAGCCACGTCCGACCACTACTTCGCACACATCATTAAAGTCTTCCGCCTACACTGAACAAACGCTATGCACATGACTGAGTCCGACCGTGGATTGGGCCGAGCTCCTGTGATGATCAAGAAAAGATCAAGCACTCAAAATGGTGAGTGTTTACATTAATTAAGTGACTATAAATATGTTTACTTACAGTCGAAATACCAGACTGCTTAGGTAAATAGTCTGGTACAAGAGTATTCTTATCCTATCAACCAGACATTAGACTCATTCCAGTTTGAAAATCTAGTCGATATACTGATAGTTTTTTCAAAATTAGAAGTTGTAGTAGCTTCTTTGCACTCTACTGGACTGCCCTAGCTGAGGCTTGGGGCTGACACGGGTCTGGTGGGTGTTGCATCCCCAGTGACAGCCCTCTGATTTTTGTGCGGACAAAAGAGGGGGGGAGCGCGGTCTAGACCATGGAAGTTTAGCACTATGAGTCAGATAGCAGAACCCAAGCGTATGCCAGGGTTTTAGTCTTCACAACCTTCTCTGTTGGATGGTAGTTGAGTGCTGGTTCGAGCCTCACCTCCTCCCACCGGCATTTTCTGGCTGTCGAAATCCGGAGTTTATCATAATAGTACATCTGGTAAGTATTATTCGAAGTAGAATCAAAAAGCATCCGCTTTTGTTTCTACAAGAATTCTTAATACTTACCAGATGTACTATGGCCCTGCCTCAGGGGCCCCGCTGAGGTGAGGCTGAGCTGCTTTCGCAGTTTGCCAAGGCGAACATAAGACGAATCTGACTGTGATTGGGAATTGACTCGGTACCTGCGGCTATGGTATTCCCGGACACAGTAGGGGCAGGACCAGGAGAGTGCGGAGTTTTAATTGTTTATTTTGAGCTAGACTAGATAATAGACATTATCATAATAGTACATCTGGTAAGTATTAAGAATTCTCGTAGAAACAAAAGCGGATGCTTTTTTGATTCAGTGCTATTAATTTCAAAGTATGCAACAGCTTTCCTCTATGTTTGGCCACCGTGATTGAGGTACAGGGAACTTAATCAGTGAGAGGGTTAATGGTCAAATATGGTCAAGAAAATTACAATGACCAACAGACGACTATTTCTGAAATTGTACCACTTCTAATCGAACAAGTCATTCCAGTGGTAAATTTGTAAAAATGGTCTCTTTGGCCTGCAAATGGAAATTTTCAGGGCCACTGCAAAAGCCAAAAATGGCCGGCTTGACTATTAAAGATTTATAATAATGTAGCTACATGCATGTTAACCTGTTCAAACTCCAATCTGTCATTCAAGTATATGACATCATAATCTATTACATCACACGTAGGCTGATGTCGCAATCGAAATGTGTAATGAATAACCTATCTAGCTCAGTCCTGATCATTCAAAAGTCTGTCAAGTGTGCAAATTGTATGCCTTTTCTATTTAATAAACATTCTGTTGAATATTTTGAGACTAATTGTATTGGCCGCTGTTACTGCCATAGGCATAGAAAGCAACAGCACCCAGTCAAATTAGTCTCAAAATATTCAACATCTTACCTGTAGCTGCTTTGAAATTGTAATTCTGTGTGTTCAGTGTTCAAAGTATATAAATCGATCCCAACACATGCAAAGCGTGGTCGGAGCTTAGCTAGAAATGAGCATAGCCATATCTATGAACGGGCGGGGAATAGCTAGAAATGGATGGGACATAGCTAGAAATGGATGGGACATAGCTAGAAATGGGTGGGCATAGCTAGAAATGGATGGGACATAGCTAGAAATGGGCGGGCATAGCTAGAAATTGGCGGGGTGAAGCTACTGTACAAATGGATCGCTCTGCTGGCAGTAATCACTTCCAAGACATAAGAGTTATCAGGATCCCCACAAGTGTAACTTTGTCAATATTTTTTCTGTTTTGTTAAAATGAGTTCCCGCCTTTTAGGCACCCTATGAGTATAGAAATTCTAAAATATCTGTCAATTTTTCTTTAGGTTAAGTAAGGATAAAACAAACTGTGTGAATTGCTTTATTTGTTTCAATTTAAGATATTGGCTAGGCTGTCTACGGCTGCTCGCTCTGCTCGGTGATAAGAAGCATGAGATCCTTGACCTGATCTTATCTCTCGATGATATCATCCTACTTGAAAATGATCATGGAAATACGACAGGTAAATATATTTATCATTGATTAGAAAAACTACTATGTACACCTACTATTCCTGTAATGATCAAGAAATGGACATGAAAATCAAGGTTTTTGCTTAATTAGTGAATGGCAATTTGTGGAAGTGGACTCATAATGGTTGGTTGTTAAAACAATCACACATTTATACCATTGTATTTCTGGTATCGGTTAATATGGAATTTTTTGTGTGTCCTTTCAGCTTTAAATTACCACTTTCATGCCGAATCTGGCCAAAACCAATCTCCACATTGGTCTCGAGGAATGTCCATTTGCAGGCCAAGAGAAGGCTATTTTTGAAAATTTACCAGTGGCTTGGTTATCGAGCCAGCCATTTCTACTTCGAATAATACTTACCAGATGTACTATTATGATAATATCTATTATCTAGTCTAGCTCAAAATAAACAATTAAAACTCCGCACTCTCCTGGTCCTGCCCATACTGTGTCCTGGAATACCATAGCCGCAGGTACCAAGTCAATTCCCAATCACAGTCAGATTCGTCTATTTTGCGCTTTTGGAAAGTCGCGTTTTCTAGAGCTAGTTAATTGAGACAATTAAGGAGTTTAGCGAGCGTGTATTACGTGGTTATCGGTGAACTCATGGAGGAATTGGGAAAATCACCACAGGGGCAGGTTGTATCAATCTAGAATTTATACATTCGTGCCATAATGACTGTTTGAAATTTCCTTAAATTGGCACATTGTTTTAAAATGTTAGCCATTGTTGGAGTCGCTTCTGTACCCGTTAACTTTTAGTTTAATTCGGGTACTCTGTTAATTTTCTCTTGCGACTCGGTTCCTCTTAAGATGGATGCGCCCTTGGCCAAGATGGCGGCGCCCATGAATTATGTCGTTCTTGGCTTGGTGTGTCTATGCACTCTGTTTATCGCCGATATTAGCTTTCGCTTCATTGTCGAGGGTGTTTGTAGCGATCGGCGATGTAGCCTTGGTTGTTTAACGTTAGTTAAAGGCTGAGTTGTGTTTTTAAAAAATTTTCACTCAAAAAAGTTTCAAATATTTCCTGCCTAAGAACTTGATTATCATTAATTTAAGAGAAAGTTAATGTGTTTAAGAAATCTTAACTATCAAGTCGATTGTGCGTATTGCTCGTCATCATTTGTCATGTGCAGCGTTTTAATTTTTCTCTGTGTTCGCAGAAACCGAAGAATCCGGATACGTTGTGCCAAAAGTGCAACCGGTTCATGAAACGGAAGTATTTGGGACATCACTGCGTGGCGTGCGCCCAGTGTAAGGTCGGGAGCCCTTGTGATGTGTGTGTGAAGTGGTCGTCGGCAATGGTGGCAGAGTTCGACAGGGATCGGCGTGCGAGACTGGAGAGGATCGCGAAGGATAAGGCAGCGAAGTTGCAGCAGGCGTCGTTGATGGGACTGGAAGGTCGGCTGAATGACAGGATGGATTCAGCTCTGGGCGTATGGGCAGCCCAGTTCAAGGCAATGTTTGAATCATTGCAGTCCACGGTCCCGGTGACGCAAGCTGGTGCAGGACAACCATTAGGTGGTCCGGCTAGTTCTGCTGAGGGTCATGCACCTGCCCCTTCTCTGTCCTTGGCTCAAGAGCCAACGATAGAGGAGGAAGATTTGTTGTTGATGGAAGATTCCGGCATGCCGGATCTTTCGAAGACGTCAATACCTGGTACGTCCCAGGGGTTGCTCTCGGGATTAGTACGGGTTTGCCAGGTGGATGGTGATGTCGACGTTCCGTCGGGCATTTTCCATCCGCTATTTGTGCAACCGGAGGGGTCGGCGGAGCCGTGTTTTGCGGTTCCTGCTGGTATCCCGGCGGCTTTAGGTGCGGCTCCTATCGGAATGCCGTTGCCTGCCACAGGAAAAGCGGTCGTGGTCCCGACTCCCGTGCTGGAGCCGATGGACTGCGGAGAATCCGGGTCTGGCGATTCGCTAGACACCGGTGCCGCTGGTAGTCGCGCTATGGATGCGCTCTGTCTTGGCAGAGACGTGTCGCATAGCGCTCAGCATGGATCGTCGGTGGCCCTCTCATCTAAGGGAGAGAGGGAGGATGAAAACGGGAGTTCGTTGATGGACGAGTCCGTTTTTTGCACCGAAGCTGAATGGGTGCAGGTCCTCAGGTGGATGACCAATCGTCTCGGGTTGGCATCTGATCTGGGATCTCAGCGCGATCCGGCGATGGAACGGATGTCAGAGCGAGCGGCTAGCGCTCTGTCAAGTGGCTCTTCTGCCATGCCGACACTCCCGTTGGACACGCAGACTTCCGACATGCTGGAAGTTGCGGCATACTGTCTGATTCAGCCAGATTATGCGTTGCCAAACGCCCCGAAGGGGATAAAGAGTAGGGTCCGTTTTCCGGAGCTGGCCTATCATCAGTACGCCCGGGTTCCACGGCTTTCCGTTGCGGAACGAGAGGCTCTGAATAGGCCGTTGGCTGGGAAAGCTAAGGGAGGCTCGCGTCCATTGGTTTCCCAGACCAAGAAAGACCCGTTCAATGAGCTCACGCTCATTGAGGATGCGGCGAGGGCAGCCATGGCTGCGCTGTCGCACGGGTGTACCGTCCTGCAGGGTATGCTGGACTGCACGGCGGATGGTGGACAGGTGCCAGAGGCTACTCCCGGCGTTGTTCGGGACACCATGCGCCTGTCTCAGGATTGCCTGGCCAGGGTGCTCACTAGGACATTGGCAGAGCGGCGGAGAATGGTTCTCGATTGTGTAGAACCAGGACCAGAGATGAGGGCTGCATTGTCTTCTGCGCCTTTCATAGGTCCAGACTTGTTCAGCGGCTCGGCACGACTAGCTCTCCAAAGTCGCTTCAATGGTTGCAGAGCAGGAGGTAGTCGGCAAGTCGTGGAAATCGACTAAGAGGACACAGCCGCAGCAGTCCTACAAGCAACATCGCCAGGAGCAGCAACGACGGCGTCCTAGATCACCCTTCCGTTCTTCTGGCCGTGATGCCCATAGGCTATCCGGATCACAAGGACCTGGCCGTTCATCCTCATACAAGTCCTCTAATAAGAGGCCGTATGAGGAAGACAGGAAGGGTGGCGGTTCAGGCCGCGGCGGCTACCGTAAGGATAGCCGTGGTGGCGGTTCCAGACCGTCGTACTACAAGAAACCGAGGGGCGGCCGTGGGGCTCATTCCTGACGGGTTTCCGGCGGAACCAGTACCGGTGGCTTTGGAGGCGAATGGAGTCGAGAATCTTCACCCAAGCGACTTAGCGTCTTATCGGCCAATCTTGACCGACAGCTGTGTGCAGATTCCTTCCGTCGGAGGCAGACTTCAATTATTCCTAAACCAATGGGAACAGGTCGTGCGCGACTGTTTAGTTTGTCAGTGGATAAGAAACGGCTACGATCCGGACTGGCTCATCCATCAATCGTTAGTTCCGTTAACCTCGACTCCAATATGTCCGGACTCCTGTTCCAAGGGAATCAGATCGTCTAGACGCCATTCGGTCAGAAATAGAATCTCTTCATCAGAAGAAGGCGATTCATCTAGTCGAAGATCAGTCTTCACTGGGCTTCTATTCGATCATGTTCCTCGTTCCGAAGCGTACCGGAGGATGGAGACCAATTCTCAATCTCAAACCGTTGAACAAGTTTATTCTTTCTCCCAAATTTCAGATGGAGACGGTAGCAGCAGTAATGACAGGGCTGAGGAAAGGCATGTGGGGAGTGTCGATAGATCTGAAGGATGCATATTTTCATATTCCAATGTCAATTCCTTTTCAGATGTACCTTCGCTTTGCATTCCAAGACAATGTTTGGGAATTCAATGCTCTCCCGTTCGGCCTGGCCACAGCTCCGAGGGTCTTCACCAAGGTGGTTCTCGCCATGACTTCTTTACTTCGCAGGAGAAACATAGCTGTTCACACGTACATAGACGACTGGCTGCTAAAGGCGGGGAATCCAGTCACTGCGCAGCAATCTGCAGGTAGTCCTAGCCTTATTAAAGTATCTAGGGTGGATTGTGAATCTAGAGAAATCAGAACTGACTCCATCCCAGGAGTTTGTTTATCTGGGAATCTTTTTCAATCTCAGGGACGGCGTAGCTTTTCCGGCGGAGAGCAGAGTCAAAAGCCTGATTGCAGTTTTGGAGTCGGTTTCTCTAGGAGCCTATTTGACGGCGCGCCAGTTTCTCAGGATACTGGGGTTACTAGTATCTCTGGAGAAGGTGGTTCCATATGCGGCACTCAGGCGCAGGCCAATTCAGATGTATCTAATGTCATTCTGGTCTCAGAAAACGGATCCGTTATCTCTGAGGATGCCAGTCAAAGAACCATTGATATTCCACCTTCAGTGGTGGTTATCCGAACAGAATCTCCTGCGAGGTGTTCCTCTACAACCTCCTCAACCTCAGATGTCCATCTTCACGGATGCATCGTTGACGGGTTGGGGAGCGGTATTGGACAGTCAGTCAGTGTCAGGGGAATGGGGTCGGACCAATGCGCAGAAACATATCAATGTACTCGAACTATTAGCAGTGGTATTTGCACTGCGAAAGTTCGAGAGTCTAATTCAAGACAAAGTTGTCCTAATAAGGACAGACAACTCAACAGTGGTGTCTTATTTGAACCGCCAGGGCGGGACGAGATCACCAGAGTTGTGTATGATGGTTTGGAACCTTCTGCTGTGGTGCCAAGAGAGGAATATTATTCTTCGGGCAGCACACATTCCAGGAAGATTGAACATCCTAGCGGATGCTCTCAGTCGAAGGACGGTTTGTCGTCCGACGGAATGGCAGCTCAACCAATCGGTAGCGGAGGTTCTATTCAAACACTGGGGCAAGCCAAATGTCGACCTGTTTGCTATGAATCAAAACGCAAAGATGGTCACTTACGTGTCACTGATCCCGGACCCGCTAGCTCTAGCGGTAGACTCACTGGTGATAAGTTGGAAGGGAATGTACGCGTATGCGTACCCTCCAACAATTCTCATCCCGAAAGTTCTGGCAAAGATAAGAGAGGGGATGTGCTAAGTACTACTGATCGCCCCGTATTGGCCAGGCCGATCATGGTTTACGGATCTGCTGGACCTTCTGGTCTGCAATCCAATCTCTCTGCCAGACGCAAGAGATCTAATCTCTCAGAACAAAGGTCTGTACCTTCACGACAGACCAGAAATGTTCAGATTGACTGCATGGATGTTGTCAAGCAGCGTGCAATTGAGGGTGGCTTTTCTGAGCAAGCAGCGAAGTTTGTTGCTTCAGCCAGAAGAGTTTCAACCACAAAGACATATAATTATAGAATCAACAAATTTGCACAGTGGTGTGAGAGAGGAGATATTGATCCCTTTTCTGCATCTGTTCAACACGTAGCAGATTTTATCTGTCATTTATACGAAGTTGACAAACTTGTACCTTCTACCCTAGCAGCATATAAGTCTGCATTAGCTTCAGTCATTCCCAGTCTCACTATTGAAGGAGTGGAGAATGACACCTTGAATGAAGTTATCAAAGGAATGAGCAATCTGCGACCTAGACAGCCAATTCCTATCCCATCATGGAATCTATATCTTGTTCTACAGGTTTTAGGACAAGGTCCTTTTGAACCGATTAGATCTATTGATATTAAACTGTTAACTATGAAATCAGTTTTCTTGGTTGCAGCAGCGTCGCCGAGAAGGAGAAGCGAAATCCATGCGCTTTCTGCCGAACAAGACCGTTTTGTCGTCACGGGTGAATGTTTAAGACTACTTCCGCGTCTTTGTTTCCTGGCAAAGAATCAGTCACTTAAATATCCAGGACAGCCGATCAATTTGCCAAGTTTAACTAGACATGACCCAAACTCTTCTGTTTGGTGTCCTGTCAGATGTCTTAAAATGTATAAGAAACGTACTAATGAGTGGAGAGACGACCCGAAATCTCTGTGGTTATGTCTCAAAGCTCCTCATTTGCGCGCCTCGAAAGATACTATTTCTCGTTGGATAGTTGACGCTATTAAGATGTCACACAAAATCGCTACAGGAAAGCAAATTGATCATGCGAATGCCCATCAGGTCCGAGCACTAGCAGCATCATCGGCCCTTTATAAGGGTTTCTCATTAGAGGAGGTGATGTCTGTAGCACAATGGCATGCCGAGTCGTCATTCACTGATTTCTACCTTCGCGACATCTCCAGCTCACTTAATCCGGTAGCCGTCGCCAATCTGTCGAACCTAAATTAAGCCACTTCCGACCACCACTTCGCACACATCACTAAAGTCTTCCGCCTACACTGAACAAACGCTATGCACATGACTGAGTACGACCGTGGATTGAGCCGAGCTCCTGTGATGATCAAGAAAAGATCAAGCACTCAAAATGGTGAGTGTTTACATTAATTAAGTGACTATAAATATGTTTACTTACAGTCGAAATACCAGACTGCTTAGGTAAATAGTCTGGTACAAGAGTATTCTTATCCTATCAACCAGACATTAGACTCATTCCAATTTGAAAATCTAGTCGATATACTGATATTTTTTCAAAGTTAGAAGTTGTAGTAGCTTCTTTGCACTCTACTGGACTGCCCTAGCTGAGGCTTGGGGCTGACATGGGTCTGGTGGGTGTTGCATCCCCAGTGACAGCCCTCTGAATTTTGCGCGAACAAAAGAGAGGGGGGGAGCGCGGTCTAGACCATGGAAGTTTAGCACTCTATGAGTCAGATAGCAGAACCCAAGCGTATGCCAGGGTTCTAGTCTCTTCACAACCTTCTCTGTTGGATGGTAGTTGAGTGCTGGTTCGAGCCTCACCTCCTCCCACCAGCATTTTCTGGCTGTCGAAATCCGGAGTTTATCATAATAGTACATCTGGTAAGTATTATTCGAAGTAGAATCAAAAAAGCATCCGCTTTTGTTTCTACGAGAATTCTTAATACTTACCAGATGTACTATGGCCCTGCCTCAGCCGCCCCGCTGAGGTGAGGCTGAGCTGCTTTCGCAGTTTGCCAAGGCGAACATAAGACGAATCTGACTGTGATTGGGAATTAACTCGGTACCTGCGGCTATGGTATTCCCGGACACAGTATGGGCAGGACCAGGAGAGTGCAGAGTTTTAATTGTTTATTTTGAGCTAGACTAGATAATAGATATTATCATAATAGTACATCTGGTAAGTATTAAGAATTCTCGTAGAAACAAAAGCGGATGCTTTTTTGATTCAGTGGTTATTTCTCAAAAATAGTCTTCTTAGCCCTAAAATGGACATTCCGTAAGCAAATACTTCGATATTTCTGACAAAATATAGTTCTCAAAGAGTTAAATCTCTAGAGAATATTGAGCAGAATTTTAGCTATAGGATATCTTTCTTTTAATGTTTTGCAATTTTCCCTCTCTTCCCCCCCCCCCACCACCCTGCTTAAGCGAAGCTTATGAATATAAGAGCAACCTACCCAAGTTTAGTAAAAATCCATCAAGTAGAAAATGAGTTATCGCACCACATACTTTTCAATGATCTTGACCTTTGACCTTCTTACCGATAAAATCAAATAGCATCTTCAGAGCCCCAGGCGCAACCTCCCACTGAACTTTGATGAAGATCCCACAGGTAAAACCTAGGCTATCGCGCTGGATAGTGGACACATCCATGCAAGCACACACACACACGCACGCACACACTGATATTACAATAGGTTCCCAAGACTTCATTGTATGTTGATGTACAACACCTCCCATTTAGGGCATATCGGGATCCATTTCTAGCTTTTTCACGCCCATTTCTAATTAAGCTCCATCCACTTTGTATGTGTTTTGAAGTATATGCATTGAACCATGAATACAAGTACCTAAAATCCCAATTTCAAGGTAATTATACAGGTACGCTGTTGAACATATTGAAACTAATTTTACTTTCACAGAGGGCTCCCTGTTAAAATACTTTCACAATATTCAACAGAATGTTAATTAAATTATAAATCCATCAAAGACATAGAATTCGTACACTTTCATGACGTGACAGACTTCTGTCATTTTGATTGTGATGTTGGCTAACAACTGACATATTCTATAATGATGTAAGATATTTGAGCGATAGATTGAATGGCTCCATTGTTTTTGCTGCAACAAGGCCAAGACATATTAAGACGCATGGTCATTCAGCCACCTGCCCTTTAATGGTCAAGCCAGCTAAAACCGGCCTCTGCAGTCGTGTTGAGGAATAACCGAGTCAGTCAGCGGTAAATTTTCCAAAATAGTCCTCTGTTGGCCTACAAATGGACATTGAATAAGCAAATATTTTGACTTTCCTGACCAAATTCGACCATTAAAGGGTTAATGAACCGCTCTTCTGGGACAAAAACAACAGACAATCCGTTAAGTGGGTTTATATATATAATCTAGAATGTGTTAACCCTTTAGCACTCAAATATGTTAAAGACAATTAAATTTTTTCAGAAAATGTCCCTTTGCAGACCAAGAGAAGACTGTTTGAACATTTACCACTGAAATGACTGGCTCGGTTATCGAGCCAGTCATTCCAGGGGTAAATTTTCAAAAATAGTCTTCTCTAGGTCTTCAAGTGACATTTCTCAAGACCACTGCAGAGGCCGTTTTGGTTGGTATGAGTGTTAAAGGATTAAGTTATGCTTACATGTACCTTTTCTTCAAGCTCTTGAATGACACAACATTTTCTTTCAGGTTATCTGCCCCTGGCTGAACAAGACTGGATCTACTTACTCGCTAGAAAGTGCGCAATCGATGCCAAATACTCGTATATCCACATGGCCTCCGATATTACCGATACGTGTCTTCCTGACAGTGCATTAGATAACGACATTTCACATTTCCATGATGAATCTTGTATTAATGGAACAGCCAATCAGAGCACAGTATTATTAAATTCCAGCCAATCAGCGAAGAGTGGAGTGGAAAAGCTTTCTGATGAATTGCTTGAAGTAAACTTGAACAAGGAAACTAGAGATTTGCGGAATACTCATCAGTTTAACAAATCAAATATATCTGGGAAGATTCTACCAGTAGTTGAGTCTTACAAAGCAGATGAAAAAGAAGCTACATATCGCAATGTTGGATCGCAGGAGGTCAAATATCAGCCTATTACGTGGGATGGTGTGGCAAGTCTCATAGCAAAAGACTTAGGACCAGTCAGATGCAGTGAGATCCTTCAGGGTCTGCCTCTCCCTGAAAAGGCGCTAACACCCGCATTTTACCAAAGAATGGTCGTCGGTACTCTGATAGCAAAACAGAAAACGTGAGTTAAAAAGTTTAATGCTCAAATTTGTTCATGAGAATTTCTATTTTCTTGTACGAAATTTCCATTTATTGACCAACAGACGATTATTTAAAAAAATTTAACACTGAACTGACTGGCTTATTAGTTTGGCTATTTCATTGTGACTTCTCAGAAACATCAGATCAACATAGGCAAAGAGGAAACCTACTTCATATTTTGAAAACTTTCTGAATATCATTGAAGGCATCAATAACTTTCAGTAAAATTGTTTTCAAAATAGTCAGCATAAATTTAGCTTATCATATCGTAAATCTGAGTAGAAAATTTGTTTCAAGAGATAAACTAGTCTAAGCATTTATTAGTCAAACTACTAATGTGTAGCATGATAGCTCATTTACTGAAGCGACCTTCATCAAACTAGGCAAGAGGTTCGCTTGTGGTCCCAAAGAAGTATATCAACATTGGATTCAAAAGGTCAAGATCAGCTGTATCTTCAAATATTTGTGTAACTGATCTTACTTGGATAAAATTAAACACAAAAATAGTTATTGCCATAATCGAGGATTTTTCCACTTTGTTGGGATCCTGATTGAAAAGCCTATGTTAAACCCTTTAACCCACAAATTTGTTCAAATAATTTCCGATTTTCTTATAGAAAATGTCAATTTGCAGACCAAAAGAAGACTATTTCTTTAATTTACTGCTGAAATGACCGGCTCGATTATCGAGCCAGTCATTCCAGTAGTAAATTTTCAAAAATAGTCTTGGTCTGCAAATGGACATTTCTCAAGACCACTGCAGAAGCCGCTTTTGGCTGATATTAGGGTTAAAGGGTTAAGATTTGATCAAATTCTGGATCAGTGGACATGTGGAGAACTGATGATCTGATTTATCACAAATTTTAACTCTGGAACAAGTTTTCTGCAATACACCGAAAAAACTCCAAATCCCCCAAAATCTGGAAAATCTGACATTTACGAAAGAAGTTTAATTGCTCTTGTTAAGCATTTACTGAGTGAGCTAGCAACAAATGCCTTCTGAAATCTCAATTTACAGACCAAGGAAAGGCTGTGGGAAAATCTATCAATGGAGTGACTGGCATGATAACGAAACCAGTCATTCTAATGATAAATTTAAAAAAATAGCCTTGTCACTTCTGACTAAGCGAAAACATTGATTATCTTTACCAATCTTAATATCAAAGGCATTATTTTTGCTAAATTATTTTTCAGGCTTATGAATCATGCGATGCTGGAGAAGATCGATGCCTACCTTTGGGCCAGGAGACCAACGCATATGGCACCCCAGGTAAGTTTGACAAATATATGTTCTAACCCTTGACATTTCTGTGTCTCACTTTCAAAACACCTACTATATAGGAAAGCTGTTGAATATTTTGAAACTGTTCACTGGGGCATGTTGCTGGCCACAGTTTCAAAATATTCAACAGAAACTTAGATACTCTGAGAAATGATTTCCTGTATTCTGAAGAATAAAGTCATACATGTATGTTTGTTAGTCTCCCTCCCCCCACCCCCCCCCCCCCACTCCCCCCACCCCCCCCCCCCCCGATATCATCGATGGGGACTATAGAAGCAGGTCCTGTCCGTCCATCCGCATTTACTTCCCGCTGAATAGCTAGCCTGCATGGATTCTGTTCAAATTTTGAGTGTTAATTCTTTATGACATACCCTCGTTCCCTCATTGCATATCGCCAAAATTTGTCCAGCTCCACCGGAGTTATCCCCCTTGATTTGAAAAATCATAAAATACTGTGTTCCGTTCAATACATGTACCTTCAGTTAGCTTGAATTCATTTCATATTTGGAATGTCAACTCCTTATGACAAGACCTCAGTGGAGATTGCATATCGGCAAAATGTGTCCAGATCCATGGAAGTTATCCCCCTTGATTTCTTTAAATATTTGGTTTCCATTTTGGCCGAAATTTGTCTAATCACTGGGGCATGTTGCTTGCTGGCCACAGTTTTTGAAATTGAATTGAAATTGATTTCTTTAAAAATCGAAAAGTATTTGGTTTCCGTTCAATAACTTCACTTATCCTGCAATTCAAAGTTCGGAAATATACCACAGTAAACCCTCTTGATTTCTTGAAAAATTGTACAATATTTGGATTTTAAAAATTGTGGTTCTACTAGAACGCCCGGGTCGGGGGATGTGTAACCAAAACTGATATTTTATTACACATTTTATTGCGCCTTAAATATGGTGCCACTGACAGGAGGGACACTAATGAAATGAGACTAAGCCTCAAGGGTCGCTAAATGATATGATTAGAGAAGAAGTGATCTGCAATACATTAATAAGAAGTTCTATGGAATTCATGCAGTTTTGTGAGATTTGACCATATTTTTACTGCTTATAATTGTAATAGTGTTGGGAATTGGTACTATTTTTGTGATCAATGATTGGTTTTACCTACTAACCGATGATCAGTTAATGATTGATCATAACATTTTCTCATTTTTACACATTCAGAAATTTTGAATGCAATAATTATTTCCTGTTCATGGCTATTTAACCGTAATAATTTTAGAAATAATATGTTGAATGTTTTGAAACTAATTTGATTGGAGGAATCAACAGCTTCCAGTCAAATAAGTTTCAAAATATTCAACAGATTATTGGTATGGTGGTTTTGACATTAGCATACTATTTCAGTGTGCGAAGGTTGATGTCTTAGACTATGGACTCTGTATGGAGTAATACTGTGTTATATAGCTGTAAAAATTAAATTAAAATGGTATTGCAATACCCATTCCTACGAAAATCGTGCTTGAAAACATTGACATCTTGCTCCCAACAATAACTATGCTGGTTAATTCCAGCTTAGAATCTGGCCTCATGCCAATGACATTTAAGCGGGCAGTTGTCAAACCACTGTTGAAGAAGTCTGGCCTAGACGAAGATACTCTAAAAAACTATAGACCTGTCTCGAACCTGCCTTTTATGTCTAAGCTAATCGAGAAGGCGGTGTTCAAAAGATTATCAGCTCATGTAAGTGACAATGCGTTATATGAACCGTTTCAGTCAGCGTACCGTCAGCGTCATAGCACGGAGACTGCTCTATTATGCGTCCTCAATAATATTCGAGAGGCGGTAGACAGAGGTAATGTGTCATTGTTGCTACTCCTTGACCTCAGTGCCGCATTTGATACGATAGACCATCATTTACTTATGTCACAATTGAGTAGTGTATTTGGTTTACAAGGCACTGTCTGGAACTGGTTTCACTCATATTTATCCGATAGACACCAGTCTGTATATATTAACGGCACACTTTCAGAACCAGTCAACCTCGTGTGTGGTGTGCCTCAGGGGTCTATTCTAGGTCCGGTGTTATTTACACTCTACACACAACCACTTGGATCGGTTATTGATCAGCACAACATTATGCGTCACTTCTATGCTGATGACACACAGCTTGTCATTAGTTTTGAACCTTCAACATGTACTGCACGCTTAGCAACAAGTCAGCTCAATATGTGTTATATAGACATTAAAGAGTGGATGACTACAAACATGCTGAAACTTAACGATGAAAAGACTGAAGCTCTGTTAGTCGGGCCAGCAAACCGACGTGCTAAGACTGACCTATGTGACATCACAGCTGGAAATAGTCAAATAAAGCTGTCAACTGTCGTAAAGGATCTTGGTGTATACTTAGACAATGAACTGACTATGGATAAACATGTTAGTTACATCTGCAAAGTCTGCTATTTTCAATTGCGCAATATCGGCAGCATCAGGCGCTATATCACAAAAGAGGCCGCGATCATGCTAGTACGAGCATTGATAACGTCGCGCCTGGATTATTGTAATAGCCTCCTGATTGGCGCCTCAAAAGAACTTATTCAGCGACTTCAGGTGGTCCAGAACACTGCAGCAAGAATCATATCCCTGTGTGCCAAGCGAGAACACATTACTCCGGTCCTACATGATTTGCACTGGCTCCCCATTGTGCAAAGAATAACTTTTAAGACACTATGTCTGACATACCAATGTGTATCTGGCACAGCACCAGCCTATCTCTCTGACCTTGTACAACCTTACATTCCTGGTCGCTCTCTCAGATCTGCAAATCTAAATCTACTAAAAGTACCTAAGGTCAACTCTAAAACATATGGCCATAAAACTTTCTCTTTCACTGCAGCTACCGAATGGAATAACTTACCAAATGAAATTAGAAACTCATCAACTTTAGAAATCTTTAAATCCAATCTTAAATTCTATTTATTTCAAATAGCATATCCATAGAATACTTACGCGCGTTAGCGCTTAGAGCATGCAGTTGCATGGATTAAGCGCTCTAAAAATGTACTATTATTATTATTATTGCCAAAAAAAAAGAATCATCTGCAGTTTTAATATCGTAAATTTAAAAACAGTCAAAATCAATTTCTTAAATCATGATCGATCTGTTGGTTGGACATGCAAACCAATCAATCATCGATCAAATCAATTAATTGGAACAACACTAATGTGTAATTGTAATCTTTTGAAAATTCTGCTTCATTATTAGTTGTGTTATCTGGTAGAGCAGGAAAAGCATCAAACGCAGACATTACAAGACGGAAGTAGCACAAATAACTTAGATCCATCGGTGAGTACAGCACAGCTTTCAAGTAACAAAAACATCCTGCTACATGTACTATGGAGCTAAAAGCAACCATACGTGTATGTATTAGTTGATGTGGCATGTGATTTTATGTCAGTGGGTTGTTACATCAGTTGATGTGATGTCAGTTGATGTGTTGTCAGTTGATGGGATGTCAGTTGGTGTGACATCAGTTGATGTGATGTCAGTTGATATGACGTCAGTTGATGTGACATCATTTGATGTGATGTCAGTTGATGTGATGTCAGTTGATGGGATGTCAGTTGCTGTGCCGTCAGTTTCTGTGATGTCAGTTGATAGGATGTCAGTTGATGTAGTGTCAGTTGATGTGACGTGGGTTGTTACATCAGTTGATGTGATGTCAGTTGATGTGTTGTCAGTTGATGGGATGTCAGTTGGTGTGACATCAGATGATGTGATGTCAGTTGATATGACGTCAGTTGATGTGACATCTGTTGATGTGACATCATTTAATGTGATGTCAGTTGATGTGATGTCAGTTGATGGGATGTCAGTTGCTGTGCCGTCAGTTTCTGTGATGTCAGTTGATGTAGTGTCAGTTGATGTGACGTGTGATATTAGTTGATGTGATGTCGATTGATGTGATGTCAGCTGATGTGAAGTCGTGTGATGTGATGTTAGTTGATGTGATGTCTGTTGATATGATGGCAGTAGTTGGGATGTCAGTTGATGTGAAGTATGGTGATGTGATGCCAATTGATGTGACGTCGGTTAATATGACATTGGGTGATGTATGTCAGTTGATGTTATGTCAGTTGATGTTATGTCGGTTGGTGTGACGTAATGTTAGTTGACGTGATGTCGGTTGATGTGATATTAGTTGATGTGATGTCGGTTGAAATGATGTCTGTTGATGTGATGTCAGTAGATGTGATGTCGATTGATGTAATGTCAGTTGATGTGTCATCAGTTGATGTGATGTCAGTTGATGTGATGTCAGATAATTTAACATCAGTTGATATGATATCAAAACTGTGATGTGATGTCAATTGATGTGGTGTCACTTGATGTGACATCAGTTGATGAGGTGTCAGGTGATGTGATGTCAGCTGATGTGGTGTCAGTTGATGTGATATCAGTGGATGTGATGTTGGTTGATGAGGTGTCAGTTGATGTGAAGTCAGTTGGTGTGGTGTCAGTTGATGTGGTGTCAGTTGATATGACGTCAGTTGATGTGACATCTGTTTCATATGACATCAGTTAATGTGATTTCTGTTGATGTTATGTCAGTTGATGTGATGTTAGTTGATATGATGCCAGTTAATGTGATGTCATTGGATGTTATTTGATGGAAAGTTATTTGAATAAATTATCCTCCATTGATATGGTTTTCAGTCAGATGACTCAAAATATTCAGCTGCTTTCCTGGAAAGTTGTCTTGAAAATAAGAAACTTGAATTTCAAGGGTTAATTAATATCCCTAAGCAGGGCAGAAATAAAGAGTTAATCTTGGTCAAAGTTCTAAGCCATAGTCACAGTAAACGTATAAGAAACTGAATAATTATAGTTCATGTAATGTTACCAGGATTATGGGATATAGGTTTGAACACAATTGTGTGGAACTTGGTATATGATGATGTTCGCGGATATGTATTATTTTGTTGTTTTATTTTGGTTTTTCTGTTTTCAGGAATTTTCTTATCTGGAAAGTCATCCCGCTTTTACCCAGCATAGATTTGTGGAGGATTCCAGCATTCAGTGGGGAGTACACACTGACATTTATAGGTAGATGGTAGATAGATAGATAGATTATAATGTTTTATTTCCAGATTACCAGAAAACTTATTTTCATGTCTGTGAATGCTCTCACTTTCCACTTTAACCTATGCCCCACCCATCTCTAGCTTCGCTGCACCAACACCTCGTTCGTGTTGGGATCGATCGATCGCTGAACTCCCTAACTATCAATTTCCTGGAACTGTAAAGGTAAGCTGTTGAATATTGTGAAACAAATTTGACTATGGCAGCAACCACGCCCAGTCAAATTAGTTTCAACATATTCAACAGCATGTTTATTAAATAGTAAAGACATACAATTTGTACATCAATGCATAGTCCTTCACCAATTATGTGTCATTCATAATGTCATTGATTATGACATCATCCTACACATCATGTAGTTGATTATGACATCATATGATGGATGGATAAACTGGAAAGGTCCACTGGTCTAGAAAATCTAAATTTTGTCTCACCTGAAATGCAGACAACTACGGTAACGGCTGTGTCAAGTTTTGTGTTTAGCAAAGCTCTGCCATATATTTCAGGCTATCCCATTTAAACTTGATGACAGGCTGAGGAATCAGCATGATGACATTGAGGTCACAAGTTCAGGGTCATTGTGACCTTGATGCAAAACTGTTTTCAATTTAAAGTTTTAGCATTTGGTTTATATTTCACGATTATTTAGTTAACCCTTTCACTAACGAATTCCCTATACAGTGTATCTCATTTTGCAGGCAACCATAAAGGAATGCTGTTGAATATTTTGAAATTAATCTAACTGGATGCCATTGCAATGGCTTCCAGTCAAATTAATTTCAAAATAATCAGTTCAGAATAAATATTATATCATAAAGAATATACTTTTTCCGGGATTTGTCGGTAAAAAGGTTAAGGCTACAATGTATTTGAACTAAATGTGTCTATGCTGCTAGGAATCAATACGATGACATTCAGGTCACAAGGTCAAGATCACTGACCTTGGAACAAGTACTCTTGTTTTTCAGCATGAACCTTTTGCGCTAAGTTTGCTAACTCTCCTTGTCCCTCACTCTTATTTATGTTTCCATGTTTGTGTTTTTTCTTGCAGTTTATGTTCCTATTGTGGTTTAGCACTATCAGAACAACTGTCGATATCAGAACCTGGCACTATTATATTCCAATGTGGTAAGTGAAATGCATTATTATTATTATTATTATCCACTCGCAATACATTTTCATATGATACAGCTCATGAATAACAAAAACAGAAACATGTTAGTTAATATTTTTTTTAATGTTCTGTTGAATATTTTGAACATAATTGGATTGGAAGACATTTTGTTAGGCAGCAATGTCTTCCAATTGAATTATGTTCAAAATATTCAACAGTACGTTTTATTTTGTTAGGTATGTATATAGGGTTTTCATTCAATAATTTATGGTAGACTAAAGCAGATTTATTATATAAAATTGAGACTATGGTGGTGCAAGAAAATAGTTGGTTGTGGTGTGGTGGTGCAACGTCTTCATTTTGATTCCTGGCTTTGCCTAACAACTATCTTTTTTATTGTTTATGGTAATAAAATAAGCTTGTGAAATAATCTTCTTGTGGAGGCGAATAGGGTAGAGGGTCAAGGCATTCTTGTATGGTACATTGTGTTTACGCTTCACGCCCACCACACCCCTGTAATGCTGCCATTGATTTCATAATATAGCTTAATACTATAAATGTGAATGCCATTCTCCGTTAATTTTCATCAATATTTGGAGAATTTATGATTTTAAGACAATGGCATCTTGCAGCAACACTTCAAAATGAACATCCACATTGTTCGATGAGTTTCTATAATATTTTACCCGTTTCTTCCCGCAATAAAAAGGTTTAATTCTTTAACCCGTACCAAACTGATGTCAATATTCTATCTTTTACTGGACCAATAGCAAAGAAACTGGTGTACATTTTTCAAGAATTTTGGTGGAAGATGTTGCTGTCTACGACAGCAACATCTCCCACAAAATTTCTTGAAAAAAGAACATCAGGTCATCTTTTAATTTAATTTTGAAAATTTAAAGTTTTGGCATCAGAGTGGTAAGGGTTAAATGTCAAGATTGGTCAAGAAAACCTAAATTTTTGCTTATAAAGTCTATTTGCAAGCCAAGTGAAGACTATTTTTGAAAATTTACCTCTGAAATGAATGTCTCAGTTATCGAGCCAGTTATTCCAGTGCTAGTAAATTTTGAAAAGATTTCTGATTGATTGAAAAATAAATCATGGCAGCCTTCAAAGAGTGGAGAAATTGATCAAATATAGCTATTTATGGCTGACTAGCTTTCTCTGATGGCATGATAAAATGCATAGTTTATGTATAGCATATTATATCACATAAACACATGTACACACGCATGCACGAACGCACACGCACGCACGTATATGTGAACTGATTGTTTGTTTTAACAGGTCATGGTTTCCACAAAGTTTGCGGTGATGAAGTTATAGTTTGCGATGTTTGTGAAGATGATATTTTTGCGGAGAATTTTGTAATCTGAACGAACATTGATCAGCATCAGTCTATACAATGCTCTCTTGTGTATTTGTGAAATGTTTAGGTACACGACCGTGGCACACATCGCTTCAGTGATTGGAAGTTGTGTCGGCTGCATCCACAAGTCCAAAGTATTGACTACTATATGATTTCCGTAGCCATGTCATGATACTTTGTGGGCCGACAGTACCATACAACCTTTGATCTTATTGGCGGTGTGGATCAAAGTGCTTAGCCACTTTCTAGGTAATGTTTGGTTAACCTTTTCTTGTCAAAGCCCGTTAAAACCAGCATCTGCAGTGATCTTGAGGAATGTCCAGCTGCATGCCAAGATAATACTATTTTTGAAAATTTACCACAAATGACGGAGCCAGCCATTCCAGTGGTAAATTTTCAAAAATAGTATTCCCTTGGCCTGCAAATCAACTGTCAATAAGCAAATATTGTAATTTTCTGGACCAAATTTAGCCACTAAAGGGTTAAACTTAGTTGTATTTTAACCCTTTAATGGTCAAGATTTGTCTTGAAATCTGCTTAGTAGATGTGCAATTGTAGACCAAGAATAGTTTTGTAATTTTCCACTAGAATGACTGGCTCGGTTATTCAGCCAGTCATTCCAGTGGTAAAATTTCCAAACTATTCTTCTCTTGCCCTACAAATCGACATTCCTCAAGATCAGGTTTTTTGGGCCGACGACTTACAGGGTTTAACCTGGATTTTAGATTTCGATTTGATTACTGATTCTATTTGGCTCCAATTTTAACAACAAAGACTGTAACAGTGAACAAGCATTTTCAGACTAGCTGTGATCCGCATTAAAGAATCCGCTTAAAGATCTAATCAAATTCTGTATCTATAGATATCTCAAAAACTACTGGTTTGATTTGCTGCAAATTTTAGCACAAGAAAGCTTGTAGGATTCCACAACGTCAGTCGTGATCATCCAAGAAAATCTGGTTAAAATCTTTGTTAAAATGTGACAAAAACAAGTGTGCTATATGTACATGTGCGTTTTGAAACCTGATTGGTCTTGTTCGTATATATTTATCAAGGCACCTTAGGCTAACAATATATAAGAATAGAAAACATTTTAAAAGCATCATGATGTCAAACCCATAATCAGTTATGGGTCTTTTTCTACGGTGAGGGAGCAAATTGACCTTTCCAGTTTATCCATCCATCATATGACATCACCAATAACTACATAATGTTTAAGATGACATCACTGATTATGATGTCATGAATGACTTTGATAAATACGTCACGGATGCATAATTGATGAAGGACTAAGCGTTGTACGAATTGTATGTCTGCTATTCAATAAAGATGCTGTTGAATATTTTGAAACTAATTTGACTGGACGCTGTTGCTGCCATAGTCAAATTAGTTTCAAAATATGTAGCGGCTTACCGGTCTTCTGGAAATTGATAGTCGGGAAGTTCAGGAATCGATCGACCCCAACACGAGCATGGTGTGGATGGAGCTTAGCTAGCGATTGGTAGGGAATAGCTAAAACTGATACTTTGGTGGAGTACAGCTCAGAAATAACTTTAAATGTTTCCAAAACAAAATAAAACATACTTTTGAATATTTTGAACATAAACCGATTGGAAGACATTGCTTCCTAGGCAGCAATGTAATCCAATCCAATTATGTTTAAAATATTCAACAGAATCTTTCTTACGAACTAACTTACTAATTAACATGTTTCTGTTTTTGTTTTTGAAACATGTTAACTTATGTATAAATTGTACTGTAGTATGTTTCGTCGTGTGTGTATATATATATATATATATATATATATATATATATATATATATATATATATGCATATATATATATATATATATATATATATATATATATATACACACAACGAAACATACTACTATATATATAGTGTTGGTTGACCTCTAACTTGGGGAATGTCAGGTGTCCAATCACCGGCTCTTGTCCATAAAAGAACTATGCTGATCTGACCTAGTTTCTTGTGAATATAGGTCAAAGGTTTATTTTCTAATCCGAAGCAATAAAATATTCAGCCAACACATTTTGTATTATTATAAGCGATTGTAGATGAAATATGTTTAAATTCATAATATCTTCTATCCTTTGTGAATATATAATTAGAACTAACCGCTTCAAATAACTCCACAACTGACTTTCAGCCACCAGCTGCTTCCTCGCCTAACATTGCCTCCCAACCTCAAGCATTAACAACTTTCACATTTTCATACAGCTTTCATCTGATACTTCGTTCGTGACAGCGTACAGTCTCAACAAAGTCAACAACAGCTCTCTCTCTCTCTCTCTCTCTCTCTCTCTCTCGCACGCGCACGCTCTCTCGCATGCTCTCGCTCTCTCTCTCTCATAATGGACTTTTCCAATTTTAGCTATGGCCCTCCCATCACTAGCTAAGCTCCATCCACACCTCGCCGTGTTGGGATTGATCCACCAACACTTCACCATGTTTGGATTGATCGGTCCCTGATTACTCCGACTATCAATTTCCTGAAAACTATACAATTATACAACTATGCAATTAAGTTGTTAAATATTTTGTAACCTATGGCAGCAACAGCGCCCAGTAAAATTAATTTCAAAATATTCAACAGGTTGTTTATTAAATAGTAGGGCTGTAACGAACATTCCTTGGTTCGGAAAATCGCAAACCAAGGGAAGACTTTGTTTCGGTTCGCTTGCATGGGATTCGTGTGGTTCGTGAACCATACATAAAGCTAAATCTTTCACCGATGTATTCCCATATCTAATTTTAGGAAAACCATACAGGAAAACTGTTGAAGTAAATTCTTTAAGATATAAAAATTACTCTGTTGAATATTTGGAAATTAATTTGACTATAAGCTTCAAGTCAAATTAATTCCAAAAAATTCAACAGTAAGTTTTATTTCTTAAAGAATTTACTTTTTCAGTGGTTTGTCGGTGAAAGGGCTAATAGACAAGCAATCTCTGAATGGTGATTTACGAATATGACCATGAATGGAACTTAGCTGGCTATGAATCTTATATTATTTTCTAACATTTGTTGTCAGAATTTTTAATTGTGCTTTTCTACCATTTAGCCAGTAAAACCACCTGCCTTTAAATGTTATTTTCTGTTAGGAGTAATTTCTCGCATACAACAGCATACTAAAAAGGTTCGTGAACCAGTTCGTGGTTCGGACATCTGTATCGTGAACCGGTTCGGTTTCATTGAAAATCCTCACGAACCTCAGCCCTATTAAATGGTAAAGACATACAATTCGTACAACAACGCATAGTCCATCTTTAACTACGCGTTCGTGACGTACTTATTTACATCATTCATGACATCATTGATTGTGATGTCATTCTATATGTAGTTGATTATGACATCATATGACGGATGTATATAGTGTAAAGGCCCATTAACGAAACACCAAAAGCTTTAAAAGCTGCTGGCCATTAAGGGTCTTGGGCTTCTTGTTCAATACTATTATCATGTAATTTATGTGAAAAGCGTTCTAGCAAGAATGTGTAGATACTGGTCGAGTCTCATTGAACTTACAATTGATATTAAATAGGTATAAATATTTTGGATTCTAGTTTTCTTACTTTTGCTTTGTAAATATGGGCAAATACATATCAAAATATACAATTGAATACAACTAAAGTGCCTATGATATCAATCCTGTGATCATTTAAATTCCAGTGTTTCGATTACAAAGACAACTATACAGGTAACCTGTTGCATATTTTGAAACCAATTTGACTGAAATCTGTTGCTGCCATAGCTAGTCAAAATCTTTGCATTCTAAGTAGCTGAAACTATAGGCAATGTATATAGTTATGTGATTGTTCCTGTTATGCATTGCTAAGAAATAGTATTCTCACCCTTTAGCCTTTGAAGTTCCATAGCCATAGAGGCAAATGCTGTAGGCAGCAACAACTCCTAGTCAAATTAATTGCTACATATTCGAATTTTCCTTACACCAGAATGAATTTATCGTTTCTTGTTTGTAAGAGTTAAAAGGTGAATGCAGGTTTTCCTATGTAATAATCCTTTAGTGGCTAAATTTTGTCAAGAAAATGTAAATATTTTCGTATTGATTGGTCATTTACAGGCCAAGAGAAGACTATTTTTGACAATTTACCACTGGGATGACTGACTCGGTTACTGAGCCAGGCATTCCGTTGGTAAATTTTCAAAAAAGAACTTCCCTTGGCATGTAAATGACCATTCCTCAAGGCCACTGCTTGGGCCGGTTTTGGAATGTGGAGATGTAAAAGGTGTGTCTAATCAATAGTCTTAGGCTGTGTTCTCACTAGAGAGTTAATCCGGAATAACGCCATACTTCAGTCTGGCGTTATTCCTGATTAGGTCTCTAATGAGAACATGACTTTTGTCTACCGAAAATTAAGCAAATAAATTAGCTAGCATCAGTCGCGTAAAAATGCAAATATCTTTGTGACATTTTGATTTACGCATAAGATTAATATTGTTAGTAGTAAAAGTAATGCATGATAATAACGACGTAGGCAGATTTTACAAAACCAGTGTATACGGTTTTAGCCTGACGCTTGGTTTCAAACGTGAGACCAAAAGTCTGAATGATCTGGACTCGTTTTTCTGTCCTTTGTATACCCTCCTCTGGGTTAACCTGTGGATTGGATGATTCTTGACCAAATATTGGCAATAAAATGGGAACTAACCGGTTCCCTTGTCTGAAATTTTTATCGGTTTTGTGAACATTATTTTGGTTTTCATTTTTACCAGTTCAGTTTTTTGGTGGTATAGTTGAATATTTGCGGGTTCCGGAAATTTTTACTGGTTGGGATTGATTTTGCTGGTTGTGTTTTTTGCCGTGTATTTTGGCGGTTGACAAAAAAACTTATGGACATTTTTTTGGTGTCAAATTTTTACTCATAGACATTAACCTAGCGGGATAAAGGACACCCATTCCCTGGACCAACACGCCCACCATAGGCGAAACTTCAGTACGTCGTTATTACCCCCGTAAAAGTAATGCTGGCATGATAATTTGAAAGAGGGCAAGTTTTAGTTTACAGCCTGCCCTGCACTGCGTTTATCTTAAAATGTTATGTACACGCACTGCCTTACCAAAGACAACATAGCATTTTGTTTTCTAACTATCTAGTCATGCAAATTTTCATCTAATAATTTTAAGTTCCGTATGGCATGTTTCAGTTAACCATCCATATGTATTATCATCGCATCCTTATTGTATTATAGTCATGTTAGCGGATTTACCCGTACAAGCTAAAAATGACAAATTTTTTATAATGTATGGGATATTATGTTTAATATTTTGAAACTAATTTGACTGGGAGCTGTTGCTGTTTATGGGAGCAACAGGTTCCGGTTAAGTTAGGTTGGAAATATTCAACAGTTTTCCTGTATAATTGTCTTGGTTAATATAAGAAAAAATGTGATATACACATGATAATGGTATTTTATAGAAGTTTTTGTCCTGTTTTAGCGCCAATATGATAACATATGTTATACCAACATGCCCTCCTGGTCAGGCTTAACCCTTTGAACCCAGAGTTCCCAGAATCGCAATTTTAAAACCATTGTGCGGGTAAGCTGTTGAGTATTTTGAAACTAATTTGGCAGGAACCTGTTGCTGCCTATGGCAGCAACAGGTTCCTGTCAAATTAGTTTCAAAATACTCAACAGACTATTTATAAACTCGTCAAGGAATTTGTTGTTTTCACATTTCTGGTTCAAAGGGTTAAGTCATTAGGTAGAGTTTAATGTTTTAATGGTCAAGATGGATCAAGGAGAGTTATGCTAACGTGAATGTCCATTTGCAGGCCAGCATAAGACTATTTCTGTCAAGCCCTAGGTGAAGTCGAAGACGGCGCGACATCGCGATCCAAATGATGTGCAGCATGCGGTGAGAATTAAGAACAATTTTTTTCAATGAACATTTAATTCATCAACAAATTATCAGATCTCAACAAAAGATTTGTTCTATGTCATCATTTGCATCTGGTCTCCATCCATTATAATGAAAATAATTTTCAAACTTTTTCCATATTTTTACATTGTTTGGACTGGGTTTAACTTTGTGCACCAACAAAATTTTTGAAATAATGTTAAAAGCTTTCAATGTATAGTTAAATCATCAAGAGCTTATCCGATCTCACTGAAATTCCCGGCCCTATGTGATACCATGCCATACCATACGTCATACCATGCCATTCCATAGCATGACCTGTACAATACCATACTATGCCATAGCAATCCTTATTTGCTACATGTCATATGCAAAAAAATGGAAAGACTCCGCAGAGTTGGCACGCAGTATACAGTTCTTCTACATTAAGTGTTTTCACTGAATTGATTATTAGGCCGGGCATGCCAGTGATAAACGTTAAAAAATTGCATTCTCTTGGCCTGTAAATGGACCATTGCAGAGCAGTTTTTTTTTCTGATTTAACTATAAGATACCAGTTCAATAGAAATGCATGAAATTTTGCGCCAGTGTCATATCCTCAATTTTTCCCGGGTGCTGGTTCTGAGTCCTTGAGAAATCAACTTTTTTAGTCTTGTAACGTCCTTGAATAAGAAAACCCACCAGCTGTATGAACCCTGACTGTACATGTTCTATGTTCTGATTTGTAATGCACTGAAAGAAAACTAGTCTTTTTTAAAGCTAATTGTTGATGCGTTTGTCTAAGAAAGCTGTCATGATATAATTTTTAATTAATCTTGGAAAAAATCACACTTACGTACGCCTTTATACATTTTGTTTGGAAGCGCTGCATAGAACCAAACATGTGGGTAAGCTATTGAATATTTTGAAACCAATTTAACTGAAAGCAACCGCTTCCAGTTAAATTAGTTTTAGACTATGCCACAGTATACGTTGCTACTTTATATAGAATGTGTTGCTTCTGAGCCTATGTAACATCACACACTCAGTGGAATGGAGATTAAATTGAGGAACCCAGTTTCTCAGTCAATCATATGATCTCATAGTCAACTATGTGACATTATGACATGAATGACTTGATTTATTCCATCTTAGACGCTTAATAGTGCATTGGGTTGTATAAATTGAATATTTTTCCGATTTAATAGGCAGCAACAGCACCCAGTCAAATTAGTTTCAAAATATTCAACAGCTTACCTATATGTGTGATTACTGTATTATGTGGCTGTAATAGTAGAAACATCCTACAGCTGCAATCAGTCCATCTTCGCCAAATGTCTTGTCCCTAGCCAAAATCTTTAGCTTCCTCAGGTCCATTCTTGATTTGAGTGTAACACGTGCTGCCTTCTTGAGGTCACCTCGTAGCACGCTTAACATATATATCCAATGGCATCCTCTCCTGGGTGTATATTGGCTGGCTGCCAGTAGAGAGAATTCCAAGGCTCTCCGTACATTTTTCTGGAAATAGATAGTCATGGAATTCAGGGATCGATCAATCCCAACATGGGTGACGTGTGGGTGGAGCTTAGCTAAAGATGGGCGGGACATAGCTAAATCTGGAATCCTTGATTATAGTGCTCACCAGCCGCCGTTAAGCCGTCTTGTGTCAACGTAACCTTTTAATGGTCAAGCAAGCCAAAAATGGCCTCTGCAGTGGTTTTAGGAATGTTCATATGCAGGCAGCACCAATCATTTCATCGGTAAATTATTATTTTTAATAGACTTCTTGCTTGACCGTATCATACGCTTCACTTGGCTTGCAAAGGGAGATTTCTCAAAACCACTGGAAAATTATATTTTGGGTTACTTGGTCATTAATGCGTTAAAGAATGTTAAATTTTATTATTATTATTATTATTATTATTATTATTCAGATAATACTGGTCTTTAGCGTAGTTATTTATATTTCTAATTTGTATACAATAGATTAAAATTGTTACATTTTGTTACAATTAATAATATTTATTATTTATGTTAATTTGTTTAATGTAATTATGTCCTCGCAGCGGGATTCAATTAGCTCTAGCCTTGCATGCATCTGTATGTACATAAGTACGCATGTAGACCCATTGTTAATTAGTTTCAATGAAATAGCTTATGTGAGAATAAATTGATTTGAAACAGGGTCAGAATATACCTTAGCCCTTTACCCCTCAAATTTCTTTAAGAAAATTTCAATTTCGGTTTTCGAGCCAGTCATTCCATTGTTAAATTTTCAAAAATAGTCTTCCTTTGGAGATTTATCATGTGCACTGTAGAAGCCGTTTTCGGTAGGCTGGAGGGTTAAAGGGTGTTGCTACTAATTATGCAGATTTGTTGTTTGTAATTCATTAATTTACATCAATATTCATGTTCAGGATATAGATTCTGATTGAGTCAAATTACATTGTATGTTTGAAATAAACTACAGAATATTAATATATAAATCATATATATTATTGTTATTTAGGCAGATTATTTTTAATTTCCTATTACATAGTTAAAAATTGAAATTAATATTTATTTTATATACTTAAGTACTTAATTTGTTTGTTATGATGATGAATGTTAAATTTGTAAATGAATGGATTAATAAAAGAGAAAAAATACTTTCCAAAATTCATAATGTTTGAATAAATTTGTTCAAATTAAATAACCAGATTTTGGAGATTGGTGTTTTATTTGGTACTTTCTATGTACTGTACAAGATAGCGCACATGAACCAGCTATAAGCGATGTGTGTTTATACATATACAATGGGTGATGAGCCCTCCGTATTCAGGGACAGACCTGGCTTTCACAAATTGCTAGCCAATAGATTAGCCAACTCTACCCTTTTTCTTAGCCAAATCTGAACTGTTTTAGCCAATGTTTTCCAATGTCTACGATCTCTGAGCACCAAGTACCCTTTTCAACCGAACGCTGAATACCAGATAGAAGATTATGTTGAATATTTTGAAACTAATTTGCCTGGAACCTGTTGCTGCAACAGCGTCCAGTCAAATTAGTTTCAAAATATTCAACAGCTGGCCAATATGGGTGATTTTTTCTGAGGTATTAGGATTTCAGGGTATATTTGATTGCAATAAAACATAATATAAAGTACTAGTTACATAAATTATTTATTTTAAGATGTTTTTTCAAAGTTAATTTTAATGATATTCTACTTTGAAATTATGTATGGTGTGATTTTTAATCATTAGCCAAATATTTAGCCAATCCTGCATTCTATTAGCCAGATCTCAGTTTTACTAGCATTTGGCTAATTGGCGAATGGGTAAGTCGGTCACTGGTATTTATTAGAGAAAATTTGGATTTTTAAATCAGCCTGTAGATTTCCAGGTTTCTTGTCGAAAATTTGATATGTCAGTCAATAGAGCGATCTATTTCTAGCTAAGCTCTGCTGAATTGTTATGTGTGTTGTAATTGATTTGAAGCTTTGAAACCTGAATTCCTAGAATCTAAATTTCAAGATGACTATGCAGGTAAGCTGTTGAATGTTTTAAAACTGATTTGAGTGGGTGATGTTGCTGCCTATGCCTCCCAGCTTCCAGTCAAATTAGTTTCAAAATATTCAACAGAATGTTTATTAAATTGTAAACTCATGAGATATACAATTTATTTTTTAACGTATTTACATGATTTTGATTGTGGTGTCAGTATAACATGTGACATTTACTTATGATGTCAGGTACATGAGTGACAGAGATGATCCCTATATTGATAAAGTTATTACCGTATTAAATTGGTTCAAAATAATGAACAATTAAAGTCTGTGTGATCCAATATATAGAGTATTGCTTCTGCATATAGATACACGGTTTTCTGTTGTGTAGGCTAATTAATCTATGACGGGTCTTCGCTGTCTTTGTGCTCTTCATCTTCTTGTATGCGTTTCACTGACCTATGGGTGTGGACGGGAGTTGTTGAAAGGGTGATGTTGTAAGCAGTGTCCTTGTGGAGCTCATCCAACCTCCCCTTGAAAGCATTGACAAGGAGGATGGGTGTTACAACCAAGTCTGGTAAGCTATTCCAGTGATTTGTCATCCCATGGCTAAGGAAATGTTTTCTTGTGGATGTGTTGAAACACTGTTTTAGAAATGTGCCCTCACATCTCTTCTCATTTGTCCAGTGGCAACAGTTCAGCCTAATCCACATTGTAGACATCGCGTGTGAACTTTGATAAACTTTGATGAGGTCTCCATGTATATGTTGGCAAACCAAGCTTGCTAGATTCACTGTTTGGACATTTTTGTTGTATTGCATGTCTGTATGTCCTGTTGTGACCTGTTCAATGTTCTCTATCAGTTGTATCTCTTTGGCGTAGAGTGTTGACCAAACTCCATTTCTGTACTCTCAACGCGGTCAGACTAAGCTCTTATATAGCATCACAAATGTGCTAGGTTCAAGCAGGACAAATGTGCTTAGTTCAAGCACGACACATGTGCTTAAGTCTATGAATTCACGAGTCCAGATGATTGGGAACTATTCTGTTAGCCTTGTCAGCTGCTATTCCTGCATGATGGCTGACTGAGGGTATTGTCCACATGACGTTATTGAAGTCGTTGAAAAAGGATCAGTGGGTTCCAGCAAGGACGTATTTGAAATTGCTAGGCTTAATGGTATGAATGGAGCCAGTGGTGGCATACTCTGCCCTGATGCGGCGACCACTCCAATTGTACCTAATGCCCATATGACCACAGAAGAAGGACAGTCTTCAAACCAATTCGGCCTTTCTGTCATTACATTCAATGGTGGAAACAGCAATAGATTGGTGCTGGAGCATTTTCGGAATCAGGCCAAGAACAGAATAGCAGTGATCAGATCAGAGAACTTGACAGTGATTTGCTATCTGAACAGCCACGGCAGAACGAGGTTGCCAGAATTGTACATGATCATGTGGAAGCTTCTGTGCTGGTGCAAAGAGATGGAGATCACTTTGAGAGCAGCACACATCCTGGTTCAACATACTGGCAGATGCCTTAAGTCGCCGGATAGTATGCTGACTGATGGAATGGCAGCTGAATCTTCTAGTAGCTGTTCAGCCTTTGGTTACGCCCAATATATATTTATTTGCAATAAATGAGAACAAAAATGATCACCTACGTGTCTCCGATTTCAGACCATCTGGCATTCGCAATGGATGCACTGTCGTCATATTGGGCAGGGATGTATGCTTATGCTCACCCCCCAACAATTCTGTTTGCAACAGTTTTGCAGAAGTTCAAACAGTCCTTCCGCAAGTACCAGATCTTATCTCCCAGAGCAGGAGCAGACATTACGAGCGCCCCAAAATGTTCCATTTGACTGCATGGCAGTTATCAAGGAATGTTCACTTAAGGAGTGTTTTTGTGAACAGGCATCAAAATTCATTGCCGCTGACAGAAAGGAGTCAGCCTCCATGGCATATGAGTACAGAACCAAGAGATTCACTGGGTGGTGCAAGGATTGAAATACAGACCCCTTTCAAGCCACTAGCAAGTAGCAGCCTTTCTCTGTGACTATTCCATTCACGCAGATTAGTTTCTTTGACTTTAGCCGCCTATGAGTCAGCTCTAACAGCTGTTGTTCCTAATCTTACATTTTGGGTGGGGTAGTAGGGCAGGAAAATTACTTGCTAAATGAGATGATTAGAGGAATGGGCAATGAGTGTCCAAGACAACTCTTTGCACTCCCACCCTGAAGTTTCTCATTACCTCTGCAGGTGTTGGGAGGCCCACTGTTTGAACCAATTAGGTGCATTGACCTGAAATTGCTTACCTGTGTTCTTGGTCGCTGCTGAGTCTGCCAGATGCAGGAGTGAGATTCATGCATTGTCAGTAGAGGAGGACCTCTTTGTTGTTACTGGAGAAGGTCTGCCCTTACTTTCAAGGCACAACCTTATGTTTAAAAATCAGTCTTTGAAACATGTGGATGAGCCTACCAATTTGCCAAGTTTAATCCATCAGGATCCGTCCTCAGCAAAATGGTGCCCATTCAGATCCCTCAAAATGTATGTCAATGGACTGCAGAGTGGAAATCTGACCCTAAATGTTTATGGCCTTGCTATAAGAAACCTCATGTTATGGCATCTAAGGACAGAATTTCTAAATTGATCATGACACACTTTGGTAACAGGTCAACAAGTTGATAAAGCGATGGCTCATGATGTCAGAGGACTAGCAGCCTCCACAGCATTATATAATGGTGTCTAATGGACAGTATTAGTCCCGTACCGGTAAAACTGGGGGGACTATAGCTTTGCACTCTGTCTGTCTGTCGCAGTTGGCTTTCTGCACTTTTTTTGCAGTCCTTTAAGGTATTCAACTGAGAATTGGTACATTGCTTTGTTATGAGAATTTACAGACCAATTTCGAGTTTCAGGTGTCTGCGTAAATTTTTTATGAAGTTATGCCCCCTTTCGACTTAAGAAATACGTCAAATATCAGCTTTCAGCGCTCCAAGATATTTAAGGGAAAATTGGTTCATCGCATTTGTATAAGTATTAGTTTTCCACAATTTTTTTGGAAGTATTTCAAGATATTCTACTGAGAATTGGTACATTGCTTTGTAATGAAAAATTACAGAGCAAGTTCGAGTTTCAGATATTTGCGTCAATTTTTTTATCTATCCTTTTCTGATGGCCCTAATGGTCCTTGTTGCGCATTAATTAATGTAAAACTGTTTACAGTTCTTCATCAGCTAGGTGAGCACTATGGACCTTAGGCCATTTTATACGCCCGCGTGAGCGTGTTCGTATTATGTGATGGCGCTCGCCATCTGTCCGTGCGTCTTGCCATCCGTCAATCCATGCGTCGATCCGTCTGATTTATTGTCCAGACCAGATCTCGAAGGGTTTTGAACCTACACTGACAATTTATTTTCAGCAGATGTGTTAGGGATAGACGAAGTGCAATGATTTCGTTTCGGCAAAATCCGGCCATATTTGCCAGAGTTATCTCCCCTGGAAGAGTTTTGAACCTACACATACAATTTTGTTTCAGCAGATGTGTTAGGGATGGACCAAGTGTCATTATTACGTTTGGGCAAAATCCGCCCATATTCGCCAGAGTTATCTTCTTGAAAAGCTAAAATTCGTCAAAATTTGTTTGTCCGGGCCAGTTCTCGAAGAGTTTTGAACCTACACTCACAACTTTTGTTCAGCAGATGTTTTGGGGATAGACGAACTGTCATTTATCAAAGACAAACTGTTCACATTTAGCATTCCTTAAACAAGTATGCCTGTGGGCATATGTTGAGTTTCACTAAAACTTGTTTAGGATAATATAGATTAAAGTTCAGGAAATTGTTGAGGCGTCACTTTCTGCAGTCTGTTGACCGATTTATAACAAGTCTGTTCCACCTGTTCTACTAGGCATCTAATATCTACATTATTAGCTCACCTGGCCTGAATGACCAAGTAAGCTTATGGCATGGCGATCGTCCGTCGTCGGTCCATTGTATGTTGTCTGTCAACGTTTGCTTTTAAACGCATCTCTTCAGTTACTGTTTGGCAGACTTCAACCTAAATTGACTGGATGGACAATATGGTAGTAGGCATCAGAACTTGTATACATAATTTAGATTGGCCAATTGTCCTGGTGTCCATCTTGATTCTTCCGAGCCCTTTGCGTAATCAGTTAAAACCTACTCCTTATTTACCACTTGGCTGAATTCAACTAACTTTAACTGGAATGATCTTAGTATGGTAGGCCTAGGAACTTATATTATTATATATACAGATTTTTGATTGGTAAATTTTCTCTGGTGAGGAAATCAGTTAATAGACTATTCAGTAATCGCTTGTGTGATTTCAACGAAACATGGCTGGAAGAATCCTATAGTCATAGGCGTCCGAACTTGTTTACATAATTTTTCTTGTGTCCATCTTAGATGGAAAATTGACAAAAATCGTCATGTCCCACCTCTCACAGTTCACTGAACATTATAATTCTTATCTAGTACTTTAATTTCAAGAGTAGTTTATATATCTTAACTAAGTAACGTGTCGTACATTTCACAACTCACTGAACACCATAGAACAATTCTTGTCGGGATTGTATTTTCAGGACTTTTAAGAATTAGGTGATCACCCTGATCGCGCAGGTAACTGGGCCGGTACTATGCCAATACAGCAAGGTATTGGCACTGTACTAGCCCATTAATGGAGTAACCTGCGTTATCAGGACACAGTATGTGTATGGGTGCATCTTCTGTGAAGGGATGTTGCCTACCTTTCTTGATTCAGTGAAGAGCATAGAAGAGTCCTGTCCATGTTGTAATTTCAAAAGTGGATCTTATAGTATGTATGATTACTGCATTTTGCGGCTATGGTAGTAGTAGGAATGTCGCACAGCTGCAATCTTCGTTTTTTGACCACTGTATCTTGTTCTTAACCAAATCTTTAGCTTCCTCATGTCCATTCTTGATCTGAATGCACCGAGTCCTGTTTTCTTGCTCACTTCGCAGCACGCTTAACTGATTTATGTAATGGCGTCCTTTTCTGGATTTATATTTACTTGGCTTCCAGTAGCGCAGATTTCAAGATCCTTCGCGCATGTCCAAACATGGCCCATCTTTGATTGTCGACTTTTCACGGACAGCGGCGATGTATTACACATCTTGTATAGTGTACCGTCGGAAAGCATATCCAGTGATGGTGCGGTGTTGATGGTGGCAGGAATCAAATTTGTCTAGAGCTGCCCAGCTGATACAGATGCACAGCATCAACGATACGCAGGTTGCGTTCTACAAATGTAGTCTTTTTGTCAAGTGCATCTTTGATCTGCGAATCCACAACTTCCAGAAGGAATGGAAAGGTGTGTTCCCCATCACATAGCGTGCAGCAATGTCGGCAGTACTGCAGAGCAGTGAACCCAGGATTTAACTTTTTCTCCATGGTTCGTCGCCACGAATGGGTCATCATTTTCCTCGGCGTCATGCTTTCTCAATAGGTATATGGGTTGAACTGTTTTGGATTCATTCATAAATAGATTCTCAATTGCGATTTGTCTGTCTTCTTTTTGTCTTTCATCTGTCTAAAATTGAGTTATGTTTCGCCATTTTTGATGAATTAAGACCAAATTTGGCAAATATGTTTCTTTACGCAGTATCTATTTGGACCATGGATATGTAGTGTCCATACACTACTCAAATAGCAGGGTTATGACCATTTCTATATTTTTCAAAGCATTGAAGCCTATGGGGATCATGGGTTGTGGCATGTTTCGTTATTTTCAATGGATTAAAACACAATTTGACAGATATGTTCCGTTAGGCAATATCTATCTTGGATATGATATGGTCACGTCTTTACATAACAGAGTTATTCTCTTGTTAGATTTTCAAAGTATTGAGGCCTTGGGGAAAATATTTGTGGCACGTTTCTTCAACTGCCACACATTTGAACAAGCTAGTTCATTAAAATGTTTAAATATTGAGTCACATGGAGATAATCCATTTGTTTCGTCAATTGTTGATAGATTAAAACGAAATTTAGCAGTTATGTTCCTTCAGGAAATATCTATTTGCACTATGAATATGCATAGGCCACACTTTGAAACAAGGCCATAACTCTGGTTCTTTAAGACGTTTTAAGTATTGAACCATATTGGAAAAGTACAGCTGTGGCGAGTTTCGTCAATTGTCTGGTTGTTGAATAGCAAGATTCACTGATGTGGCTCAGCATGTTATTGTATTCTCTGCATAGTTTGTTAAGATCTTCACTTTGGCCACGTTGATAGATTCGCGGCCGTAGTGCTTTCATCTGTGCTGGTAGCTTTCCTGCTACAATACCGTCATTATACCTAGTTCGCTTGATCTTTTTGATAACGCATATGGTGCTGGTAGCAGATGATTCCACATATTTGAGTATTTTGAATATGGATTCGTTTGGATCTGATCTGATGCTGATGTTAGCTATTAGCTTCCCAATGGCCGTTTTGTATAACATTTGAGTCTCAGTGCTGCCGATGAGGTTGCACAGCTCGTAGGTGACTCTACCCTCTTTCCCGGTATGGTGTACATTAGGTAGAGATGGTTCATCTGAAGGCGTGTAATGGCTGGCGTATGGTCAGAGTTGAGGTATGAACCTCCATAGGAACGAGCATCGAAAACCAGGTGCTTTGCTTCTGGTTTCTTTGTATAGCATGAAGTCTATACGGTTAAAAGCTGCTGTTGTATCCCGAGAACCTGTTGGAGATTTGTGATCAGCAATGTGTCGTGCTCATAGTGTCCGGTGACGGCATGGATGTTTAAAAGCAGTATGTGTGGCAAATATGTCATTGCAACTGACGATGCCTACCAGTGCATCTCCATTGCTGTTGCGTGTGCCCTCTCAATATGATCCCACGCAAAAACGAAGTCCAGAATCCTTGTCCGCATTGCTTTGCACAGCTTGGAGTTGAAATCCACACGGACTAAATAGAGTCTTTCGTGCTGTAATTGATTATGACTTCAGTCTACACGTCACGTAGTTTTTTGGGGATTTTTTTTAGGAAATCAGTATGTATCTTATGAATCTGGTGTAAAAGCACCTTAGACAAAACCTGTAGCCATATAGGTGGTGCCTGGAAAAGCCCCAGACTAGCGACCTAAAAGGGTATCCAAAAAGTTACACACCTAATGGCTGACTCCATAACCTGTTCCCCTATTGCAGTCACGTAGTTGATTATGACATCATATAATAGCTCGATAAACTGGAACGGTCCATTGGCATAGTAAACATCGAGAGATCTTTTGGAACTGCATTCATGCGCTATATTCTACAGTTCAGCGAGTCTAAGATGTGTTGTTTCAGCACTCGCACTCTTCAAACCTATCTCTGGGTAAAGTATGGTATGCTAAAGTCAAAGTATGCCACCGTGACCTACATTTCATGGATTTTTTCATGGTCAATGCACATCATTGAAACGCTATCCAGGCTTTATGGCTCGCGTAACATTTTCTTCATATTCAGGTTGAGCTGAGTAACATATGCACTATGAATTGATAAAATAAGTTACTGGCTCGAACAAAAAAGACACGCATATAGTATTAAATTTTAATTTTAGGTGTTTTCTTATTCATAAATTTTATAGCATTAGTATAAAAATCAGAATATAATTACGAAAACGTCGCCTATATATAAATAGAGGGTAGCAAATATGCTAGTGGAATTTGAAATGCATCTATGACAAATGTAATGGCAAATGGTTAAATCTCAGTATGTAAATAAACACAATTAAAATGATGATTTTAAACAATACAACAATGGAGACAACGATGACGACGACAACAGCCACAGCCACAGCAAATACACCAGACACATACACCTTCACTTAAATAGATCACATATCCTCCATTATTAGTGCACGTGGTCAAACTGGCCAAGTGAGCTTATGCCATGGCAACCGCCGTCCGTCAACTTTTTCTTTAAACGACTTCTCAAAAACCCATTGGGCCGATTTCAATTATATTTGGCAGGAAGCATCCTTCGGCATAGCGATCCAAGTTTGTTCAAACGAATCTGATCGGCCAATTTGGCCGGTGGCCATCTTGGAATTTAGCTTTCTCCGAAATCTATGGGGGGGGGGGGGTTGACTCAAATCTCATAAATATTTTATCTAGGGCAAACGCTGAACCAAGTTTGTTCGAGGGAACGTATTGGCCAAATGCATTGGCAGCCATCTTGGAAGAGTTAGGGTTTTTTTTGCAAAAACGGGTTCTCCGGAACCGATGAATTGATCGGGCCAAAATTTGGGGGGAATGATTAGGTACTAAGGGATATTAAAGTTTGTTCAACGGAACTTGATACATGGCCGTCGTGGATCAATCAAATGTATCATGTTTGATGGCCATATTGGATTTTGAAGCCGAAATTGTTTTTATTTACGTTTTTCGGTATGTTAATTTCAAATTTCCACTTTCGAAACTGTCGGATAAATTGTTTGCCATCTTGGATCGTTTTCCCGTCAAAAGGCCCCATGCTACAGCAATTGGAATTTTTTAGTTTCTTCTCGATAACCACTGGGCCGATTTCAATTATATTTGGCAGGATGCATCCTTACGACATATACATCCGAGTTTGTTCAATGGAAGTCGTTCGGCCAATTTGGCCGGAGAACATCTTGGATCTTTAAAACTCTTCTCTGATACTACTTCGTGGTTCGATTCAAAAGTTATAAAATATCATCTGGGGCAACAGCTGAACCCAGTGCTCAAGGGAATTTGATTAGCCAGATGCTTCGGCGGTCATCGTGGATGACCTAGTTTTCACGAAAACGACTTCTCCAGATCAAACTGAAATTTGGGAGATATGGTCATCTCGTTTTGTTCGTTTGTGCCAGTGTACAATAATTCCAGGTTAACGATACAGGCCCCTTGGGCCTCATGTTTCTACTCTCGTGGAATAGCTGACGATGTAAGGCCCTACCAGGCGAAGCGGATATGTTTATAGGCTAAATACGCACTACCAATATGAAACGCCGTATAAGTACCACCACTTTGACGACTCAACGGACCTTTCCAGCTTTAGCCATGCCCCGCTCATCTGTATCTAAGCTCCACCCACATCACGCTCGTGTTGGGATAGATCGAGTGCCTGACTATTAATTTCCAGAAAACTATGCAGATAAGCTGTTGATTATTTTGAGACAAATTCGACTGAGTGCTGTTGCTGCCCATTCAACAACATGTTTATTAAATAGCAAAGACATACAATTCGTACAACGTGTCTTACTAGTGAGCGTTAAAGATGGACTATTTCGAATCATTCATGAGATCATGATTATGATGTCAGCATACACGTCACTTAGTTGATTATGACGTCAGATGATGGATGGATAAACTGGAAAGGTGAATTACCTCTAAATTAATCAATTAAATATTGCCAGTATTCGTGATGTGATTGTAGTTGTCGGCTGAATACCTTATTTCAATGATATGCCTACTATTATCATCAGTGGGCTGATGAAGTCATCTCAAACCGCTAATTTGGTCAAATTAATCTACGTAGAGGTAAACTACGTGTTATGCTGGGCCAATGTAAACCCAACGTTCAAAACTGCGCTGGACCAACGAATAAACTTATGTTGGCCCAACGTAGCATTGTTTGCAGGATATAGCAGCAACGGCTCCTAGTCAGATAAGTTTTCAAAATATTCAACAGAATGTTTATTAAATTGAAAATCCATCAAAGACATACAATTCGTACATTTGACGGACATTTCGATCTTCATGGCAGAGTTATAATACGGCGTTATGATCGTGACGTCAGTTAACACATGGCTTATTTGATTATGACTTCATATACTTGAGTGACAAATTGGATCTCTCCATTGCAAAAATTCAATGATGTTCCATTCACAAGTAGACAATTTCATGACGTTTAGGCGATAATAATGGTTCATACACTGTTTTCCCTCTATGATTCTCTGCATTGGATAACATTTTGGGCAAAACATATCTCAATGGACCTTTTAATTTGTATCTATGCCCCGCCCATCGAGCTAAACTCCGCCCACACCTGGCTTGGGATCGATCTCTGAACTCTCCGACTATCAATTTCCAGAAAACTATATAGGTACGCTGTTGAATATTTTGAAACATGTTTATTAAATCGTAGAGACATACAATTCTTACAACGTGTCGGACTATTAAGAGTTAAAGACGGGCAATATAGAATCATCTATGACGTAATGATTATGGCGTCATCCGACACGTCGCTTAGCTGATTATGACGCCGTATGAAGTCATTACTCTGGAACGGTTCATTGCTAATCAGAGTAATCGAATAGAAAAAAATCAACTCCAATCAAATAAGTATTTTGAAGAATATTTTGTATCAATTTTGACTAGGATCTGTTGCTGCAACAGCTACCAGTCACATTAGTTTCAAAATGTGCAAGCGCTTATCTGTAATGTTCACTTTTTCTTAGATATGCTGAAATTTCAGTGTTCTGATGATTAACTTTCTCTGACCTTTCATTGCTTTTGAAAAAAACATCCTGATTTCCCCATTTTTTTAGGTGTTGATGGAGGAATCCAGTTTTAGCAATGCCCCGCCTATCTATAGCTAAGCTCCACCCACACCTCGCTCGTGTTGGGATCGATAGATCCCTGAACTCCCTGACTGTTAATTTCTAGGAAAGCCATACAATTCGTACGACACTAGTGCCTTAAGTCCGTCACCAATTATGCGTTCGTGACGAACTTATCTACGTCATCTATCAGATCATTGATTATGACGCCATCATACACTTCACCTAATTGATTATGACGTCATATTACTGTATAAACGGGAATCATCCGTTCTAAATTTCCAGATTCCATGCTTTTCCAAGATTTCAACGAACTAGACAGATTTAATAATATGTTGATTCTTTTGAAACAAACTTGACCTAACGCTGTCAGCAAAACATCTCCTGATCCGATTAATTTGAAAAGAAATCTTTAACAGAATGCTTCTTACACCAAGCATGAATTTCTTTCAACTAATTCCTGGATTTAAATGGGAGAAATATACCAGATAACTTTGGTTACTGGGCTGATACTGGTGTGTCTGGTCCGGTGTTGGTCCAGTAATGACCCGGTAAGCTGCGTTATCAAGGATTCAAACAAGCGATTCATTGCAATTCTCTATAAAACGAACGGCATCGACAACACTAATATAAAACATCTTATGATCCATGTCCCGATAATATTCCATTGTGAACAATGTCTTCAACATTCGTGCCGGACAGCCCGCCAATATCACCGAAATCCCGCCCTTTTCACAGTAAGCTATAGATCGCTGCAGAGTCTTAACTCCCGTAATGTCGATATAACTAATCATGCTACAGTCTAGTATAAAGAACCTGATTTTTGGAGGCTCTGGTTCCTTTTCCGGCGCGGCGAGCGGATCTTCGAATATGAGATTCAAACTGGCTGTGTCATAGTCCATGCTATAGCGGCCAGTAGATGATGCAGACTTGTTCACGACTTCGCCACCATCCACTGCCAGGTGTGAGGGGTTTAATCCGGAACACTCATCTACTTCATCCATGTTATCCTTCCTTTCTTCATCATCACCATCATCCACATCGTGATCGACTTTATCCATATTTCCCCCCTCTTCGTCTCCATTCTTTTCTTGTTTCGTATTTGCACCTCGCTCCACTGGTACTACTTTCTGAATAGCTTTCCAGAACATTTCCGAATTCGCGTAGAAGAGAGGCGAGCTGAAGCGGAATATTTTAACACCTGGAATTTCTTCGGCATGTTGTTGCTTAGAGACGTCCACTAGCAAGTCTTCTGTATCTGACCGACCGAGTAAGCTCCATGCAGGGCGCTGGTGATACAGTATCATAGTGAAGAACGACACGCAGACACCGATTCCTAAACCAATATCGATGTCTAATACACAAATGGACAGCACCGTACACATCCATATTACCAAATCAAACTTATTTGTATTCCAGTATGTCCTGATATCTAAGATTTTCAAAAACAAACCTTTCAAAGCGACGAAAATAAGAGCCGAGAGCACGCATACTGGTAACGTCCTCAAGAACTTGCCGAAGAAGAGTAGCACAAGGAGAACAACTATTGCCGAGACGAGACCGTTGATTAAAGTTCTGGCTTTTACCGAAACTAGTAGCATTGTCCGTGAGAGCGCTAGACATGACGGGAAACACCAGAACATAGAGCTCAATATGTTTGTCATTCCGTAAGCAAAGATCTCCTGGTTGCTGGTGATGGAGTAGTCACACTGGTATGCCGCCAGTTGTGCCATGACTATTGATATAACGAAGATTAATAAAGCTAGCACTATGCCGTTAACGATATATTTAGGCATGCTTGTGAGGCGAGGGAAGGCGGGAGGTTGCAGACCAGATGGAATGTCGTCGATGATAGACACGCTGTATTCTACCTCAAAGTTGGCAAAATACGAGACAATTGTCATTATTACAACCACGATTAACTCTATAGGAATTGGCGTGGGAAGGCGGTCCTTGTACCGGCCATTGACCTGAGTATTAACGAAATAGAGAACGACAAACGATCCCAGAGAAATAAACAGGGTGACCACATTCGTGTTGGGTATGAGTCTGATTATATCACCGACGATAAAAACTAACTTAAATAATCCCATACGTGCTGGTAAAGTTATGCCTAGTACCTTCGGGATTTGACCGGCCGCGATGTGCATGCAACAGCCGAATGCAAAGCCGCTAATGAACGAGTCTGAAAAGTAGGCAGTGACGAACCCGAGTCTGAGAACCGTCATTACAAGCAAGATGGCGCCAACTACAAATGATAATGCAGCTGCAGTGGATGCGTTGTGCTGAAGCAGCTCCTGTGATACTGGTATAGGAAGCGATGAGTTACCGTGTATTGTTGTTGTTTCTGTGACATTAATCCCCGTAATTTCCTGAAAGAACGTTGATTCCTTATCGACAACCACTCCAGTTAGCATAGCGATGATTGCGTGCGTACCCCACGAGGAATGGGCAGAATTCCCAAACATCGCGTAAAATATGAGCGGGTAAAATGAGGTATACAATCCGTATATTGGATTTAACGACGCTAGAATGGCGAATCCCATTCCCATGGGGACGTGAAGAACTGCCACAGTAAGCCCGGCTAAGACATCTGGAAGCAGCATGGTTCGAAAATTGTATGAAGCCAGAACTCCAACTATTGGAAATATCCCTTTTAGTATGTCGCATGGATTCCGGCTCTTCGGGGTTAGTGTTTGTATTATTCTTCGTTTTAATGTTTGATCTTCTTTTGGTATCGAGGTGTAATTCTCCTCGAACTCCTTCTGAGTATAAATATGTCTGTGGACGACAAGGTCCGTTTCATCAAGTGGTGAACCTGACCCTCTGTGGCTTGTTTTGTCTAGGTTAGTGAGTGACTCTTTTTCTTCCATATCCGTTAGATTTCGGAACCTTACCGAGGGTGGTGTTTGGGTGGGGATAACGTTGTGCGTTGGGCCGTGTTCTGGTGATTTCAGTTTCATGTCTGGACTTTCTAGTGACCTTGATTTCGGTACATACGTCACAGGCTTGTCCTCAACTGGGTTTATGGAGGACGTCGCTGATGCAATCTCGGCCGGTGATCTTGATGTCACTGATGTATGCTTATCATACCTCAGGCTTGGTTTAATATCTCTGGAGTAAGGATTGCTAGGAGCCGAATCGTTAAGCTCCTCGTCGGACTCCTGAAACATATAAATTATATAAATATTTATTTACACATTTTAATTATAAAGTACACAAATTACACGTTCACTTTGCAATAAAATTAAGCAGAATAATTTGATTTTCTATTTCTTTCTTCATAAAGACAATGTCACATTACAATATTTGTACAATAGTAATACAACCATCCAGGTGTGTAGGAACGTACTTTGAGCTGTGTGTGTGTGTGGGGAGGGGGGTGAACTAAACTATGGTTGGGGACAATACGTAGTGGGCGCTATGGAAATTCAGTATGGGAGAAGAAAAACTGGGGTGGGGGCTATCACCCCCGCCCCCCCCCCCCCTTGCCAACCTATGTTCCTACGCCTACGTCATCTGCATTCTAATAATGATTTTAAAATTTCAGCAATAGGGTAAAATAAGAAAGAATATTTGTTATGGCCCCTTATATGTAATGACCATACCAGTCAAAACGGCATATTGAGTGGTCTTACGGATTATATAGTAGTGTTCTGTATCGTATGTATTGGTGTAAAACCGGCAATGTTGTTTTGGGGGAAATACGATTGGTACTTTGACACTTGACCAAAAACCATTTTCTTGTCCATTTTGAAAAAAAGGGAAAGGGATATACATTTCTGTAGGCTCGCTAATATAAGGCGTCTACTATATCTTTTAAGATGGCCATTGGATCTTTGTGATTAAGGGGAAGTCGTTTCTGCTAAAATCGAAAATTTATAACTTTCATGCCATCCAGGATGAACTTGATATTAACAAATGAGCCTGACCATTTGAACCCAATGTCAAATCGCTTCTTTAGTATAAGAACTCTGCGTGTAGTCGCAGTCCGAACATTGTCTTAAAGGGGTGACCTTGACCTTGATCACGATATTAACGGCTATCATGGGATCACTTCTAATATGGCCTTTGAACTGTTCATGCCAAGTGGTAGGGTTCGTTTCTTTGCCTCTAAGTGTAGCCTTGCCCTATTACCTCTGGCCCCGAAATCAGCAGATATCGTCGGGATCAAGGGTGGCATCCACTCCGAGAATAGTGGTGATCCGATAAATATTGTGGGCGTGGTCGCGGCTGAAATATACATACTGCAAATTCCCATGCATTTCCTTGGTATCCTGCAAATCATGGGATTTATCCAGTTTAACATTAAAACAAAATCATATAAACAGAGCAAGTTTCACGCTGATCGGACCAAACAACATTGTGGCGGCCACTTAGATGAGGAAATTTTGTGTCCGTTTGCCTAAATATTCGAATATCCGCAGGCCTATGTTATGAGAATATACATTCATATTGGGCTATTTCAACGAATATTCGAATAATTGAACCGAACCCTAATTTACAGGACAATAGAAGACTACTTTTGAAATTTTAACATTCAAATTATATAGGTCTAGCGTCTAGTAACCAATCCAGACATTTCAGTAGTAAAATTTCCAAATGTCTTCTCTTGGCATGCAAATGAACACATTGTAAGCAAATTTAGAAAGTTTTCTTGACAAATCTTGGCAATGAACCTTTCCAGTTTTAGCTATGCCCCACGCATCTCTAGCTAAGCTCCACCCACACTTCGCCCGTGTTGGGATCGATCGATCTCTGAACTCCATGACGATCAATTTCCAAAAGGTTATATAGGTAAGCTGTTGAATATTTTGTGACTAATTTGACTGGGTGCTGTTGCTGCCTATGGTTGCTTATATTATGTCCATCCATTTGCAGGCCAAGAGAATACAATTTTCAAAAAATTTACGATTGGAATGACTGCCTCAGTCATGGTGCCAGTGATTCCTGTGGTAAATTTTCAAAAATGGTTTTCTCTTGGCCTGACAATGGACATTCCTCTAGACCACGACAGAAGCTGTTTGGCCTATTTTGTCATGAAAGGGATCCCCCCTAAAGAAAGATGTTGCTGTCTATGGCGGAAGCGACTTTCAGCAATATCATTATCAAACAATGCACAACAGGTAGGTGTCCATTAGAATCCTGACCACTGGTTTTGAACCCTTTAACCATTGAACGTGTTCAAGAAAATTTCAATTTTCTCATAAACTGTCCATTTGCAGACCAAAGGAAGACTGTTTTGGAAAATTTACCATTGGAATGACTGGCTCGGTTATCGAGCCAGTCATTCCAGTGGTAAATTTTCAAAAATAGCCCCTTGTTGCGCTAATGGAGATTTCTCAAGACCACTACAGAAGCCGTTTTTCGCTGATGAGTGTTAAGGAGTTAAATCACATGGAGGTAACCAGATAGATGTTAGAAATAAATTCTCTGGACTATGAAGAAGGTTATTTATTTGTCGAATGCGACACATGAAAGTTCACGTGCCCCTTAGAATTTTGGTAGATAAGTTGGCTAATACTGTTCAAGAAAGTTTCAAAATATTGAGTCATGTCAAATTTGGGGTTGATTTGATACGTTTCCTAAACGGTATTAACCAAATTGTCTATCAGCGTGAAAAGACTTGAAAAAAGGAACGAAACATGTTGAATATTTTGAAATAATTTTAAGTGAAAGCTGTAATTTCATAATATTCAACTGTCTGACGCTGGCTATGATTGATATTACTACTAGTGCGTGTACGCGTGGACGCTACTCATACTAGCTAACCCACCAAGACTTCTCACCTCATGACATATGATAAATCGATATATCGCGATATTTATCATTTATGCATTATATAGAGAGTTGGTCCAAAACTGCGCATTGCTTTATAAGATACACCGTCTTAATTAGTCTGCGAGGCAATCGCATGTTATTAGAATCACTCTGGATCTTTATTCTTTCTTTCTTTCTTTCTTGATTCTCGGATTAAAAATGTTGACCGCATCTCCTCCTACAGTTTTTATCTGATCAACTCCAAACTTGGTCAACTTCTGCTACCCAGTTTGGAATCGTGTGCTTTTCAACAGAATGTGGATTTGTCCAAGGAGTATCGAGCTACCTACCTTTCCATGGGCAAAAGAGTTGCACAAGAAATGTATGGGAATTTCCAATATTAATCTTTAAAATAAGGCTAAACCCAGAGTTTTGATCGGATCACTACCATACTTTGCTAGGATGTTACCCTTGGCGTCCTGAAGATGTCTGCCAACCTAATGGGTGACATTGACCTTTGACAGTTAACCGCCATTGCACTAAAAATGGCTCCGTAGGGAATGAATGGAGATTTTCAGGATGGATCTTTGTACTCTCACCAAGAGTTTTGATCGGATAACTACCATACATCTTTATGATGTTACCAGTGTGCTCTTGAAGGTGTTAATTGAGTTGCAGGCACATGCCCACGTGGAGGGGCACACATTGGGTGTCAAAATTACCAGTTTTAGTTTTTGGTAGAAATGAACTTCTCTTCATCAGAGAAGGTTAATGGACAAATTAGATGAAAACCTTGTGGCGTCCTTTCATGATTACACCAAGCCTGGGTCACAGGACCAGGTGGAAGGGCACACCATGGGCCTCAAAATTACCAGTTTTTTTTAGTTTTTGACATAGACTACCTCCTTTTATCCATAGAAGCTGATTGAGATTGTTAGATTGAGTGAAATGTTTGGTTCTTGGACAATCCACCTAGCTTTGCAAATTTCCCTGTTATTTGACACTTTGGGGGCTTTTTCCTTGATGTTCATGAAAACGCTTCATGAAAACGTTACAAAAACTATATCACATATGCCGAATCCAATGGTGGTGGTTTGCGGGTGATCCGACCTCGAGGTCAAGGTGACCCAGCAGAGTAGCGAGATTCGTTTTTGGCATGGATTACCACCCACCCCCCCCACCCCCACCACCACCCCACCCCACCTCATTTACCATACAAGCTGATTGAGAGTCTTAAATTGATTGAAATGTTAAATTGTGAATCCAAGACCCCACACAAATTTTGCAGATTTATCAGTTATTTAACACTTCCGGGCACTTTTCTTGATTTTCATGAAAACTTTACTCAAGGCATATCACGCATGCCGAATCCAATGGTGATGGTTTCTAGGTGACCCGACCTCGAGGCCAAGGTGACGCAGTAGAGTATCGAAATAACCGCTTTCGTTTTTGGAATAGATTACCTCCCTTTAAACATGCGAGCTGATTGAGATTGTTAGATTGAGTGAAATGCTTGATTTTTTTTAACCTTCGCCCTCCCCCCCCCCCCCCACACACACACACCGCTCCACCACCTAAATTTGCAAATTTGTCGGTTATTTGACACGTTTGGCCCTTTTCCATTTTCTCGTTTCTGTAAAAGCATAGAACCACATTATTGGCTGCTTAGTAAATTACAACCCATTATTATTTGAGTTGTAGTAGGTTTATTTTTATTTACAGCAAGTTGTGAGTCGATGCCAATACCTCATTCTATTAATTCCTATACAAAGGCGCATACTAGGCCTATAGTAACATGTGTTCATAAACATATTATGCTATATAGGCCTATACATATTACACGTGGTAGTATAGTTGACAGAATCTTCCGATTATTCTGATCCCATTTGACATATTGTAAGCATGTGCGTGCGTGCGTGCGTGCGTGCGTGCGTGCGTGCGTGCGTGCGTGCGTGCGTGCGTGCGTGCGTGCGTGCGTGCGTGCGTGCGTGCGTGCGTGCGTGCGTGCGTGCGTGCGTGCGTGCGTGCGTGCGTGCGTGCGTGCGTGCGTGCGTGCGTGCGTGCGTGCGTGCGTGCGTGCGTGCGTGCGTGCGTGCGTGCGTGCGTGCGTGCGTGCGTGCGTGCGTGCGTGCGTGCGTGCGTGCGTGCGTGCGTGCGTGCGTGCGTGCGTGCGTGCGTGCGTGCGTGCGTGCGTGAGTGCGTGCGTGCGTGCGTGCGTGCGTGCGTACATGTGCGTGCATATATACGTGCGATCGTGCGTGCGTTCGCGCGAGTGTGTAATATGTATGTATATAAGCGTATGTATTTCTGCATGAATGAGCTAAAATGGCTATATTCGGGCTATATTCATGTAGGCCCTATTATACTGTGAATGCGTTCAGTGTACGCAAACATATATCCCTACAAAACCATAAGGGCGTGCAAAAATACGAAATAAAGGCGAAATCTGCTGAATGTGTATAATTTCAGCAGTGATTATCATTGCATAGGGGCCTACAGCGCGTAATGATAAATAGGCATATAATGGGGCTCCTAAGCCTGACGATAAATCTAAGCTAGGGCCATAGGGCCTCTAGGTCTAGCCCTATACACACTGCTAAAATATGCTGAATATTGTAACGCCAGTTAGGACAATATTTCACTCCTAATGTACAAAAATGATAGTTCACTATGCATACTTGGACGTTTTACAACTAGATATATTATTGAAACGTGGTGTCTAGACATAAATTTGACATCACACGACGTTATTATAGCGTATAATATTAATATATTTATATAATAATGTTATATAAACATAAGTTAACAAGGGATTTAATCAGACGGGACGATACGATTATTTCGTTTCATTACATCTAGGTCCACAAATTAAGCCTCTAAAAATACACAATTTTGGCAATTTTATTTTCAACCATTCTGCTGTGAATATGCATCATGCAAAAATTACATAATCATTCATTTCCTAGAATTCTGGTGTCAAGTGGGACTTTAATTGATGGGTCTAAATCCGGGTTCTCACTGGAGAGTTAGTCAAGAATAACGCCATACCTCAATATTGCACAACGCCGGTTAAGTCTCTAGTGAGAACAGGGCCAAAGGGACTATTTCAAAATCAGCTATAGCCTATTGCATAACACAGCGTTATTGAGGCGAAACTAGCGAAAACAATGTTTGTTTCATAAACGCTCCCTGTAATAGATTGAGAATATATGAATCCAATCTGTCACTCAGGTTTATGACGTCATAATCTATTACGTCACATTGAGGATTACGTCATAATCAAAATACATATAATGAATGACGTAGAGCATATCTATGTCCGTCATGGACTCTTAATAGTAGGCTAAGTCAAGTGCACGAATTACGTCGTTACAATTTAATAAGCATTCTGTCAAATATTTTGAAACAAATTTAACTGGGCGCTGTTGCTGCCATAGGCAGCAACATTCCCCAGTTAAATTAGTTTCAAAATATTCAACAGGTTGGTTGCATAGTTACCAAGAGATTGGGATTCTGGGATTTCGGTATTCAAAGTAGATAAAGCACAAACATTGCACAGTAATTGACTATTTAATGCGATATGCAATATAATAGGCTAGGCTATACAAACATGTTTACTCGCTCAGCACTTTAATGACTAAATTTACTCCAAAAAAATCAAAATTGTTCCTCATTGAATCACAGATGTAAAGAGGCTATTTTTTTAATTGTAGCACTGGAATGACAATTTAAAAAATAGTCTTCTCGGTGGATGCAAATCGATCATTCTCCTTCGATCAGTACTTACCATTCTATTACTTCTGATACAAGCTATCTTGGATAGCTGGCCCTAGGACTCTAGACTTAGTAAGCTTTACCGGCTCCTGGAACCGGGGATCCGGCTCCCAATAACCGAATACCAGTTTGCCATGAAGCTCATTCTTGTTTGCATAGCTGCAAGAGCTACATGCTTTTTGCAGTTGGAAGTGTCTTAGCTTTTCTTAGGTGTACCAAATGTAATCTTGATAATAGGTGTGACATATGTGCAGTGTGGTCGTCCGATATGATGGTCAAGTTCCTTTCCCAGAAGGACTTGGCAGGGTCTGACGCGGGGTCAGGCGGTGCGAAATTAAATCGTGGAGTGTCAGTTTTGGCCCCTATGGGCGCTCCATGTCTGCAACCAGAGGTTGCGGAGATGGCACCTCCGGTGTGGTTTGGACCTGCTATGCAAGGCTTCATGCATAGCGTCCTTCCCACGCTGGTGTTGTCCCTGCTACCGAAAGTTGCAGGGCAGTCTCTTCCCGTTCTTGGTACGGACCCTGTCCTTGGACATGGTTCTGGACTGGCCACCGAGGGAGCCGGCTCCCTGGCAGTCCCTTCGGGCGCTGGCCTGATGGGTTCTGTCTCTATGCGGCCACCTCTGGGTGGTCCAGTAGCAGTGGTCGGTCTGTCAGGCATGAGAGCCACCCGCCAGGATGGCTGCAGTGCTTCCTCGTCTGGTGACGACTCTTCGGAGTCTGAAGATGAGGAGGCCGAGGAGGAGAGATTGCTGCGGCCTGAGATGCCGTGGGTGGAGAGCATGAGGTCGATTCCATCCTGGACGGAACCGCCCTCCATCTGTCTGGCTTGGTGCAGGCCAGGACAGCGTCTCCGCCCGTGGTTGAGGCCACTCCATTACCGGGCACCGGTCCAGTGCTGGTTGGTTTGCCGCCAACCGACACGGTGATGGTTGTGGCTGGCCAGGCGTGGTATACACTTATCTCGTCTGGTCCAGTGGTCACGTATGGGGTGCCGTTGGCGCCCGTGCATGGTCACAGCTCCTCAACTGCTATGAGTCCACACAGTTTTCCGTGCGGACCTACTCCATGGACTGGTGTTTTCCATGGGGTGGCGGTGGATCCGTATGGTACCGGAGTTTCTGGCATATCAGCAATGGCTCGTAGCTGGGAGGCCGTTGCTGGTAGGGCCATGAGCACGTCAACGGGTGACGTGTTCACGGGAGTGTCCTCTTCGGAGACAGACTGGTCGGAGGCTCTGGCTTAGCTAGCCAGGATGGACCCGTCTGTGGTTTCGACCATTGCCGAAGAAGATGCACCCCGTCCATCGGTTGCATCGATTAGGATGGGGATCTTGCCCGCAGCCCGGATCCAGTCTATTGGACTGGATCCAAGGTTTATGGAGGTGTTGGATGCTACTTATAGCAAGCAGCTCCTGACCAAGGGCCAGCTCCCTGTGTCAAGGGCCAGCTCGCTGCGGCCTCCAAGGAGTTGCGGGCGAGGTGTCGTATCCCACGGGGGAATACGACAAATATGGTGTTGTACCAGCGGTCAGAGGATGATCGCTGGGTGCTCGGAGTTCAGAGTGCTGGAGCAGGTGACCCCCGCCCCAGCGCTGGTGGACAAGTCCCAGGTGCACCATGATGAAGTCCTGTCCCTATGCGATGAGGGGGTCAGGGCAGCAATGAGTGCTGTCGATCACTCTTATCGCCTTCTTCAGTCGGTGTGGGCTGAAGTGGATGCAGGCCACCCTGTGTCACCTGTGGCGCTATCGTGCATGAATGACGGCCTGGTGCTGTCCATGGACGCATTGGCAAGGGTGCAGGCGCGAGTGACAACGTCTAGGAGGCAGATGGTCCTTGACCATATGCGTCCGGCTACCACCGTTAGAGAGCGTCTTCTTGGGACACCCCTTACTGGCCCTAGCATCTTTGGTGGCCAAGTGCGGGCCATCTTAGAAGACACAGCCAACATCGCACAGAATTGGTTAGCGGTGAATCTGCAGCTGGAACTAGTCTGACAGGCGCACGCTGGGTGGAAGGCTCATGCGTTTCATCGAGGCTTGGAGAGGTGTGACGTCAGATGGTCTGGTTCTAGGATGGTTATCCTAGGGGTACATGCCGGAGTGATGGGATTTTCCACCACTAAATCTGTCTTTGGCACCAGTCTGGTCTCCCGTACCAAGGGAGCCAGACAAGTTAGAAGCCATTCAAAATGAAGTGTCAGGTTTGCTTCTGAAGAAAGCAATAAAACTAGCAAACCAGAACATTCCAGGCTTCTATTCAAACATGTTCCTTATTCCCAAAAGCACAGACAGGGGTGGGGTGGGGTGGGGTGGGGTGGAGACCCGTTCTCAGTCTCAGGCCATTAAATTGGTTTATCCCTATGCCTCGGTTTCAGATGGAAACTCCGAGGTCGGTAATGGTAGGATTGAGGAAGGGAATGTGTATCAACCAATCTGAAAGATGCATATTTCCACATTTCAATGAACGGGAGTTGTCACAGGTTTCTGAGATTTACATTTCAGAATCAGGTGTGGGAGTTTGTAGTCCTCCCATTTGGCCTGTCGACAGCTCCACAGGGTTTCACCAGAGTGGTCCTTGCGGTGACAGCGTTCCTCAGAAGAGAGAACGTGGCGCTTCACACCTAGATAGACGATTGGCTTATCAAGGCAGACACGCCAGCCAAGTTAGAGGTGGATACTGCTCTGACACTGAAGTTGCTTTCAGATTTAGGCTGGATAGTCAACAACGAGAAATCCGAGTTGACAACCACTCAACAGTTCATTTATTTAGGGATGCGATTTGATCTCGAGGAGGGCAGGGTTTACCCGTCAGAGCCCAGAGTGGTGTCTCTGTTAGGCATCCTCAAGAGTTTTCGATTGGGAAACCACATTCAGGCGAGGCGGTTTCTTCAGATGCTGGGCATGATGGTCTCCATGGAGCAGTTAATCCCTTACGCTGCTCTGATGCGAAAACCTATCCAGTTGTATCTGATGTCTCTGTGGAAACAGAGAACATAACCCCTGTCAAAGCTGGTGCCAGTTTTGGAGCCATTAATGTCGCATCTTGCATGGTGGAAAAAGCGTCAAAATCTCCTAGTAGGAGCTTCGCTGCACCTACCCCGCCACCAGCTGTCCGTGTACACGGATGCATCGCTGGAGGGACGGGGGGGGGGGGGGCCTGCCTGGGAGAACACCAGGTCTCTGGCACATGGACTCTCCAAGAGAGCCAGCTGCATATCAATCTGTTGGAAATGATGGAAGTGGAACTGGCGTTGGAAAGATTTCTTCCAGAAGTCAGGGGCAAGGCGATATTGATGCGATCGGACAACTCGACAGTAGTATCATACATAAATCGCCAAGGTGGGACCAAGTCACCCACACTATGTATGAAAGTGTGGCACTTGATTCAATGGTGCAGGAATTACTCGGTTGTTTTGAAAGCTGCTCACATTCCAGGGGGATTGAACATTCTGGCAGATGCTTTGTCTCGGAGACAGAGAATTCTGCCAACAGAATGGTCTCTCAACCCTCCAGTTCTTCACAGGATCTTCGGGTGATTGGACATTCTGGCAGATGCTTTGTCTCTGGGACAGAGGATTCTGCCAACATTCTCAACCCTCCAGTTCTTCACAGGATCTTCGAGCATTGGAGCAAACCCAACGTGGACTTGTTCGCCACAAAGGAAAATGCTCAAATCATGACTTATGTCTCGCCGATTCCAGATCCAAATGCCGTCGATACAGACGTTCTGGCGATAAGCTGGAGAGGGATGCACGCTTGCGCGTACCCGCCCACGATTCTTCTGCCGAAGATTTTGGTGAAGATCAGGGAGGAACCGTGCCTGGTCCTGCTAATAGTGCCATTTTGGCCTAGTGGGTCATGGTTCACGGATCTTCTGGATCTGCTGGTGGACAATCCAGTGCAGTTACCCGAGATTCCGAACATAATCTCCCAGGCCAAGCGACGCTTCCTACACGAGCATCCCGAAATGTTCAAATTTTCTGCGTGGATGTTATCAAACAACGTTCCACGTCGGAAGGTTTTTCTCGACAAGCTGCGAAATTCTTCCCAGCTGCGAGAAGGCAGTCACCCTTCAAGTCATATAACAACAAGGTTAACAAATTTGCAGACTTGTGTGAAGGAAAGGGTATTGATACCTTTCAATCCACTATTCAGCAAATAGCAGACTTTCTCTGTGAGCTGTTCTTTTCTGGACTAGCTCCTGTCACAATTTCTGGATACAAGTCAGCTTTGGCATCAGTTATCCCTTGTCTAGCCAGCAGGGATAGTCCAGAGGTGGCCCAGTTAAATGTGATGGTGAAGGGAATGAGCAATCTCCGATCGAGACAACCGGTAGTCATTCCAGCCTGGAGTCTATCTTTAGTAAGTAATGTACTGGTCAAGCACCCTTTCGAACCATTGCGTTTGGCTAGTCTAAAGCATTTGACTATAACGGTGGTTTTTCTATTGGCAGGTTCCTCAGCTAGAAGGCGCAGTGAGATCCATGCGCTTTCAGCAGAGAGGGACCGATTTATTGTCTCTGGAGAGGGTCTGCGTCTACTGCCAAGAGCAGAGGTTATGTCAAAGAATCAATCTTTGAAATATCCCAGCAAACAGATCATTATACCGAAACTAACTAGCTTTGATCGTGATGCCAGTGTCTGGTGCCCAGTCCGTGCTTTGACTTAGTACAAAAAACGGACAGACTCGTTACGGTCGAATGATAGACATCTGTGGATCTGCCATAAAAAGCCTTATGGCGCCACATCCATGGATTCTATCTGTCGTTGGGAACCCACGAGATTGCGACTGGGCACCAGGTGCAAGGCGCAAGGACACACGATGTTGGAGGAATAGCCTCCTCGACCGCCCTTTACAATAGTGTTCCATTAGAGGACATCATGGCTGTTGCACAATGGCACTGTGAGTCCTCTTTCACGGATTACTATATGAGAGATGTGTCAGACTCCGCCAATCCACTCGCTTTAGCTGTTTTGAAACGATGGTTAAATGGCCACACGGCTCTTCTCCCTTTTTTGGCATTTGTAAGCAAGAATTAAGAGGCAGACATGGTCAAGTGAGAGGATGTCAACCAGATTGTGTCACTGATGGCCGGACAAGTGACTGGTTGAAGGCTCCGCGTCTGGAATCCAAATATCATGAGGTAATTCAAGATTGAGAGTTTTTTGTATCATGTGTATATGTCATGTTCATTCATCTTATATATTCATGCTTAATCCCAGGCTGATATATGTAAAGAGCAGTTAACCCTCTTAGCATATTTGTGTTTCAGGCGAGATGCATGTTTGTGAGTTCTCTCCCTTTTTCTTAGGAGAAAAAAAGGGGGTGGGGGTGGGCAGTGATGAGAATGTGATTCGGTCCCTTTAAACTTGATGGTCCTTTTATGTCTCCATTTGTCAAGTTTAAGTCTAAGCTCATTCTCCAAGGGACAAAAGTAGCAATTGTTGGCTTGCCCCTTCCAACCAGGTTACTGTCTAAATCTGGTGTGTATCAGAAGTAATAGAATGGTAAGTATTCATCGAAGGAGAATGAAGGAAATTTCAATTTCCCTTTCTCCGAGATCTAACAATACTTACCAATCTATTACGA
>CM067370.1:168031608-168249360 GCA_034401795.1 Chaetoderma sp. LZ-2023a
ACCCCACCCCACCTCATTTACCATACAAGCTGATTGAGAGTCTTAAATTGATTGAAATGTTAAATTGTGAATCCAAGACCCCACACAAATTTTGCAGATTTATCAGTTATTTAACACTTCCGGGCACTTTTCTTGATTTTCATGAAAACTTTACTCAAGGCATATCACGCATGCCGAATCCAATGGTGATGGTTTCTAGGTGACCCGACCTCGAGGCCAAGGTGACGCAGTAGAGTATCGAAATAACCGCTTTCGTTTTTGGAATAGATTACCTCCCTTTAAACATGCGAGCTGATTGAGATTGTTAGATTGAGTGAAATGCTTGATTTTTTTTAACCTTCGCCCTCCCCCCCCCCCCCACACACACACACCGCTCCACCACCTAAATTTGCAAATTTGTCGGTTATTTGACACGTTTGGCCCTTTTCCATTTTCTCGTTTCTGTAAAAGCATAGAACCACATTATTGGCTGCTTAGTAAATTACAACCCATTATTATTTGAGTTGTAGTAGGTTTATTTTTATTTACAGCAAGTTGTGAGTCGATGCCAATACCTCATTCTATTAATTCCTATACAAAGGCGCATACTAGGCCTATAGTAACATGTGTTCATAAACATATTATGCTATATAGGCCTATACATATTACACGTGGTAGTATAGTTGACAGAATCTTCCGATTATTCTGATCCCATTTGACATATTGTAAGCATGTGCGTGCGTGCGTGCGTGCGTGCGTGCGTGCGTGCGTGCGTGCGTGCGTGCGTGCGTGCGTGCGTGCGTGCGTGCGTGCGTGCGTGCGTGCGTGCGTGCGTGCGTGCGTGCGTGCGTGCGTGCGTGCGTGCGTGCGTACATGTGCGTGCATATATACGTGCGATCGTGCGTGCGTTCGCGCGAGTGTGTAATATGTATGTATATAAGCGTATGTATTTCTGCATGAATGAGCTAAAATGGCTATATTCGGGCTAGATTCATGTAGGCCCTATTATACTGTGAATGCGTTCAGTGTACGCAAACATATATCCCTACAAATCCATAAGGGCGTGCAAAAATACGAAATAAAGGCGAAATCTGCTGAATGTGTATAATTTCAGCAGTGATTATCATTGCATAGGGGCCTACAGCGCGTAATGATAAATAGGCATATAATGGGGCTCCTAAGCCTGACGATAAATCTAAGCTAGGGCCATAGGGCCTCTAGGTCTAGCCCTATACACACTGCTAAAATATGCTGAATATTGTAACGCCAGTTAGGACAATATTTCACTCCTAATGTACAAAAATGATAGTTCACTATGCATACTTGGACGTTTTACAACTAGATATATTATTGAAACGTAGTGTCTAGACATAAATTTGACATCACACGACGTTATTATAGCGTATAATATTAATATATTTATATATTAATGTTATATAAACATAAGTTAACAAGGGATTTAATCAGACGGGACGATACGAGTATTTCGTTTCATTACATCTAGGTCCACAAATTAAGCCTCTAAAAATACACAATTTTGGCAATTTTATTTTCAACCATTCTGCTGTGAATATGCATCATGCAAAAATTACATAATCATTCATTTCCTAGAATTCTGGTGTCAAGTGGGACTTTAATTGATGGGTCTAAATCTGGGTTCTCACTGGAGAGTTAGTCAAGAATAACGCCATACCTCAATATTGCACAACGCCGGGTAAGTCTCTAGTGAGAACAGGGCCAAAGGGACTATTTCAAAATCAGCTATAGCCTATTGCATAACACAGCGTTATTGAGGCGAAACTAGCGAAAACAATGTTTGTTTCATAAACGCTCCCTGTAATAGATTGAGAATATATGAATCCAATCTGTCACTCAGGTTTATGACGTCATAATCTATTACGTCACATTGGGGATTACGTCATAATCAAAATACATATAATGAATGACGTAGGCATATCTATGTCCGTCATGGACTCTTAATAGTAGGCTAAGTCAAGTGCACGAATTACGTCGTTACAATCTAATAAGCATTCTGTCAAATATTTTGAAACAAATTTAACTGGGCGCTGTTGCTGCCATAGGCAACAACATTCCCCAGTTAAATTAGTTTCAAAATATTCAACAGGTTGGTTGCATAGTTACCAAGAGATTGGGATTCTGGGATTTCGGTATTCAAAGTAGATAAAGCACAAAAATTGCACAGTAATTGACTATTTAATGCGATAGGCAATATAATAGGCTAGGCTATACAAATTTGTTTACTCGCTCAGCATTTTAATGACTAAATTTACTCCAAAAAAATCAAAATTGTTCCTCATTGAATTACAGATATAAAGAGGCTATTTTTTTAATTGTAGCACTGGAATGACAATTTAAAAAATAGTCTTCTCGGTGGATGCAAATCGATAATTCTCCTTCGATCAGTACTTACCATTCTATTACTTCTGATACAAGCTATCTTGGATAGCTGGCCCTAGGACTCTAGACTTAGTAAGCTTTACCGGCTCCTGGAACCGGGGATCCGGCTCCCAATAATCGAATACCCGTTTGCCGTGAAGCTCAATCTTGTTTGCATAGCTGCAAGAGCTACATGCTTTTTGCAGTTGGAAGTGTCTTAGCTTTTCTTTGGTGTACCAAATGTAATCTTGATAATAGGTGTGACATATGTGCAGTGTGGTCGTCCGATATGATGGTCAAGTTCCTTTCCCAGAAGGACTTGGCAGGGTCTGACGCGGGGTCAGGCGGTGCGAAATTAAATCGTGGAGTGTCAGTTTCGGCCCCTGTGGGCGCTCCATGTCTACAACCAGAGGTTGCGGAGATGGCACCTCCGGTGTGGTTTGGACCTGCTATGCAAGTCTTCATGCATAGCGTCCTTCCCACGCTGGTGTTGTCCCTGCTACCGAAAGTTGCAGGGCAGTCTCTTCCCGTTCTTGGTACGGACCCTTGGACATGGTTCTGGACTGGCCACCGAGGGAGCCGGCTCCCTGGCAGTCCCTTCGAGTGCTGGCCTGATGGGTTCTGTCTCTCTGCGGCCACCCCTGGGTGGTCCAGTAGCAGTGGTCGGTCTGTCAGGCATGAGAGCCACCCGCCAAGATGGCTGCAGTGCTTCCCCGTCTGGTGACGACTCTTCGGAGTCTGAAGATGAGGAGGCCGAGGAGGAGAGATTGCTGCGGCCTGAGATGCCATGGGTGGAGTGCATGAGGTCGATTCCATCCTGGACGGAACCGCCCTCCATCTGTCTGGCTTGGTGCAAGCCAGGACAGCTGCTCCGCCCGTGGTTGAGGCCACTCCAGTACTGGGCACCGGTCCAGTGCTGGTTGGTTTGCAGCCAACCGACACGGTGATGGTTGTGGCTGGCCAGGCGTGGTATACACCTATCTCGTCTGGTCCAGTGGGCAGGTATGGGGTGCCGTTGGCGCCTGTGCATGGTCACAGCTCCTCAACTGCTATGAGTCCACACAGTTTTCCGTGCGGACCTACTCCATGGACTGGTGTTTTCCATGGGGTGGCGGTGGAACCGTATGGTACCGGAGTTTCTGGCATATCAGCAATGGCTCCTAGCTGGGAGGCCGTTGCTGGTAGGGCCATGAGCACGTCAACGGGTGACGTGTTCACGGGAGTGTCCTCTTCGGAGACAGACTGGTCGGAGGCTCTGGCTTGGCTAGCCAGGATGGACCCGTCTGTGGTTTCGACCATTGCCGAAGAGGATGCACCCCGTCCATCGGTTGCATCGATTAGGATGGGGATCTTGCCCGCAGCCCGGATCCAGTCTATTGGACTGGATCCAAGGTTTATGGAGGTGTTGGATGCTACTTATAGCAAGCAGCTCCGGACCAAGGGCCAGCTCCCTGTGGCAAGGGCCAGCTCGCTGCGGCCTCCAAGGAGTTGCGGGCGAGGTGTCGTATCCCACGGGGGAATACGACACATATGGTGTTGTACCAGCGGTCAGAGGATGATCGCTGGGTGCTCGGAGTTCAGAGTGCTGGAGCAGGTGACCGCCGCCCCAGCGCTGGTGGACAAGTCCCAGGTGCACCATGATGAAGTCCTGTCCCTATGCGATGAGGGATCAGGGCAGCAATGAGTGCTGTCGATCACTCTTATCGCCTTCTTCAGTCGGTGTGGGCTGAAGTGGATGCAGGCCACCCTGTGTCACCTGTGGCGCTATCGTGCATGAATGACGGCCTGGTGCTGTCCATGGACGCATTGGCAAGGGTGCAGGCGTGAGTGACAACGTCTAGGAGGCAGAGGGTCCTTGACCATATGCGTCCGGCTACCGCCGTTAGAGAGCGTCTTCTTGGGACACCCCTTACTGGCCCTAGCATCTTTGGTGGCCAAGTGCGGGCCATCTTAGAAGACACTGCCAACATCGCACAGAATTGGTTAGCGGTGAATCTGCAGCTGGAACTAGTCTGACAGGCGCACGCTGGGTGGAAGGCTCATGCGTTTCATCGAGGCTTGGAGAGGTGTGACGTCAGATGGTCTGGTTCTAGGATGGTTATCCTAGGGGTACATGCCGGAGTGATGGGATTTTCCACCACTAAATCTGTCTTTCGCACCAGTTTGGACTCCCGTACCAAGGGAGCCAGACAAGTTAGAAGCCATTCAAAATGAAGTGTCAGGTTTGCTTCTGAAGGAAGCAATAAAACCAGCAAACCAGAACATTCCAGGCTTCTATTCAAACATGTTCCTTATTCCCAAAAGCACAGACAGGGATGGGGTGGGGTGGGGTGGGGGTGGAGACCCGTTCTCAGTCTCAGGCCATTAAATTGGTTTATCCCTATGCCTCGGTTTCAGATGGAAACTCCGAGGTCGGTAATGGTAGGATTGAGGAAGGGAATGTGTATCAACCAATCTGAAAGATGCATATTTCCACATTTCAATGAACGGGAGTTGTCACAGGTTTCTGAGATTTACATTTCAGAATCAGGTGTGGGAGTTTGTAGTCCTCCCATTTGGCCTGTCGACAGCTCCACAGGGTTTGACCAGAGTGGTCCTTGCGGTGACAGCGTTCCTCAGAAGAGAGAACGTGGCGCTTCACCCCTAGATAGACGATTGGCTTATCAAGGCAGACACGCCAGCCAAGTTAGAGGTGGATACTGCTCTGACACTGAAGTTGCTTTCAGATTTAGGCTGGATAGTCAACAAGGAGAAATCCGAGTTGACAACCACTCAACAGTTCATTTATTTAGGGATGCGATTTGATCTCGAGGAGGGCAGGGTTTACCCGTCAGAGCCCAGAGTGGTGTCTCTGTTAGGCATCCTCAAGAGTTTTCGATTGGGAAACCACATTCAGGCGAGGCGGTTTCTTCAGATGCTGGGCATGATGGTCTCCATGGAGCAGTTAATCCCGTACGCTGCTCTGATGCGAAAACCTATCCAGTTGTATCCGATGTCTCTGTGGAAACAGAGAACATAACCCCTGTCAAAGCTGGTGCCAGTTTTGAAGCCATTAATGTCGCATCTTGTATGGTGGAAAAAGCGTCAGAATCTCCTAGTAGGAGCTTCGCTGCACCTATCCCACCGCCAACTGTCCGTGTACACGGATGCATCGCTGGAGGGATGGGGGGGGGGGGGCCTGCCTGGGAGAACACCAGGTCTCTGGCACATGGACTCTCCAAGAGAGCCAACTGCATATCAATCTGTTGGAAATGATGGAAGTGGAACTGGCGTTGGAAAGATTTCTTCCAAAAGTCAGGGGCAAGGCGATATTGATACGATCGGACAACTCGACAGTAGTATCATACATAAATCGCCAAGGTGGGACCAAGTCACCCACACTATGTATGAAAGTGTGGCACTTGATTCAATGGTGCAGGAATTACTCGGTTGTTTTGAAAGCTGCTCACATTCCAGGGGGATTGAACATTCTGGCGGATGCTTTGTCTCGGAGACAGAGAATTCTGCCAACAGAATGGTCTCTCATCCCTCCAGTTCTTCACAGGATCTTCGGGCGATTGGACATTCTGGCAGATGCTTTGTCTCTGGGACAGAGGATTCTGCCAAGAGAATGGTCTCTCGACCCTCCAGTTCTTCACAGGATCTTCGAGCATTGGGGCAAACCCAACGTGGACTTGTTCGCCACAAAGGAAAATGCTCAAATCATGACTTATGTCTCGCCGATTCCAGATCCAAATGCTGTCGATACATACGTTCTGGCGATAAGCTGGAGAGGGATGCATGCTTACGCGTACCCGCCCACGATTCTTCTGCCGAAGACTTTGGTGAAGATCAGGGAGGAACCGTGCCTGGTCCTGCTAATAGTGCCATTTTGACCTAGTGGGTCATGGTTCACGGGTCTTCTGGATCTGCTGGTGGACAATCCAGTGCAGTTACCCGAGATTCCGAACATAATCTTCCAGGCCAAGCGACGCTTCCTACACGAGCATCCCGAAATGTTCAAATTGGCTGCGTGGATGTTTTCAAACAACGTTCCACGTCGGAAGGTTTTTCTCGACAAGCTGCGAAATTCTTCCCAGCTGCGAGAAGGCGGTCACCCTTCAAGTCATATAACAACAAGGTTAACAAATTTGCAGACTTGTGTGAAGGAAAGGGTATTGATACCTTTCAATCCACTATTCAGCAAATAGCAGACTTTCTCTGTGAGCCGTTCTTTTCTGGACTAGCTCCTGTCACAATTTCTGGATACAACTCAGCTTTGGCATCAGTTATCCCTTGTCTAGCCAGCAGGGATAGTCCAGAGGTGGCCCAGTTAAATGTGATGGTGAAGGGAATGAGCAATCTCCGATCGAGACAACTGGTAGTCATTCCAGCCTGGAGTCTATCTTTAGTAAGTAATCTACTGGCCAAGCACCCTTTCGAACCATTGCGTTTGACTAGTCTAAAGCATTTGACTATAAAGGTGGTTTTTCTATTGGCAGGTTCCTCAGCAAGAAGGCGCAGTGAGATCCATGCGCTTTCAGCAGAGAGGGACCGATTTATTGTCTCTGGAGAGGGTCTGCATCTACTGCCAAGAGCAGAGTTTATGTCAAAGAATCAATCTTTGAAATATCCCAGCAAACCGATCATTATACCGAAACTAACTAGTTTTGATCGTGATGCCAGTGTCTGGTGCCCAGTCCGTGCTTTGACTTAGTACAAAAAACGGACAGACTCGTTATGGTCGAATGATAGACATCTGTGGATCTGCCATAAAAAGCCTTATGGGGACACATCCATGGATTCTATCTGTCGTTGGGAACCCACGAGATTGCGACTGGGCACCAGGTGCAATGCGCAAGGACACAGGATGTTGGAGGAATAGCCTCCTCGACTGCCCTTTACAATAGTGTTCCATTAGAGGACATCATGGCTGTTGCACAATGGCACTGTGAGTCCTCTTTCACGGATTACTATATGAGAGATGTGTCAGACTCCGCCAATCCACTCGGTTTAGCTGTTTTGAAACGATGGTTAAATGGCCACACGGCTCTTCTCCCTTTTTTGTCATTTGTAAGCAAGAATTAAGAGGCAGACATGGTCAAGTGAGAGGATGTCAACCAGATTGTGTCACTGATGGCCGGACAAGTGACTGGTTGATGGCTCCGCGTCTGGAATCCAAATATCATGAGGTAATTCAAGATTGAGAGTTTTTTGTATTATGTGTATATGTCATGTTCATTCATCTTATATATTCATGCTCAATCCCAGGCTGATATATGTAAAGAGCAGTTAACCCTCTTAGCATATTTGTGTTTCAGGCGAGATGCATGTTTGTGAGTTCTCTCCCTTTTTCTTAGGAGAAAAAAAAAAGGGGGGGGGGGTGGTGGGTGGGCAGTGATGCGAATGTGATTCGGTCCCTTTAAACTTGATGGTCCTTTTATGTCTCCATTTGTCAAGTTTAAGTCTAAGCTCATTCTCCAAGGGGCAAAGGTAGCAATTGATGGCTTGCCCCTTCCCACCAGGTTACTGTCTAAATCTGGTGTGTATCAGAAGTAATAGAATGGTAAGTATTGATCGAAGGAGAATGAAGGAAATTTCGATTTCCCTTTCTTCGAGATCTAACAATACTTACCAATCTATTACGAACCCTGCCTCCCAGTCCCACGGAGGCAAGCCATGGGTATCTCTTGTTTGGTGGCTATGCAAACAATATGAGCGTCATGGCAAACGGATACTCGGTTGTTGGGAGCCGGGTACCCGGTTCCAGGAGCCGGTAAAGCTTACTAAGTCTAGAGTCCTGGGGGCAGATATCCAAGATAGCTTGTATCAGAAGTAATAGAATGATAAGTATTGTTAGATCTCGGAGAAAGGGAAATTGAAATTTCCTTCATTCTCTTCGACATGAAACGAACCTTTCATACGTAGCCTACATTAGCGACCAGAAATAAAACGACAAATTCTTTTTTCATATTAGGAATGTTATTGAATATTAAGAGGCTAATGGGACTGGGACAGTTTCCAGTCAAATTAGTTTCAAAATATACAACAACCTACCTGTATTTTTGTCTTGTAAATGAGAACCTGGAGTTTCTGGGATTAACGTGTCGATGCCGCTATGTCTGATACAACGTCTATTAAACGGATCCCACCTACGCGAATATTAATTGAAAATCCGGATTACAATGATATTTATTCCCTGTTAGAAGTTGAAATCACACGCTATTTATATGTAGCCTAGGGTTGTTTCGCCATTGCAGGCGCAAGTCAATTATAACAATCTCGGCCTCGGTGTAAGAAATACAATTTGAAACTTGATCAATTGGCAGTATATTTGAAAAGTGCTATTTTTTTTACATATATACTTTAAAACATATTAAATTGAGAAAGTCAATTTCAAAACCGTTGTCGTCGCAGCAATTTATATTTATATAATGCATTTTAATTACGCTTGAGTATAACGGTTCCAATATCTATAAATACGTTATGTAGACCTAGAGACCGGCGTTACAGACACACACACACACACACACACACACACACACACACACCCCCACCCACACACACGCACGCACGCACGCACGCACACATCTATGCACGCAGGCACGCACGCACGCACGCACGCACGCACGCACGCACATATCATAGAAGTAGGCCTAGCCATCTCTAGCTAGGCCCCACCCATTTCTAACTAAGCTGCCCACTTTTTCAAGCGTGTTGGAATCAATTTGAAACTTGGAAAGCTGAAGTCTCAGAAATCCAATGGACCTGTTTTAGCTATTCCCACTCATCCCGAGTTAAGCTCCACCCACACCTGACTCGTGTTGGGATCGATCGATCGATGCCTGCACTATGAATTACAAAGAAAACTATATAGGTTGCATATTTTAAAACTAATTTGACTGGGCGCTATGCCTATACTCGACAGAATACTCGACAGAATGTTTATTAAATAGTAGACATACAATTCGTACAACGTGTCCGACTATTGAGCGTTTACCACGTACTAAATCGAGTAATTCATTCCTTAATTGATTATGACGTCATCCTACACGTCACGTAGTTTATTATGACGTCATATGATGGACAGATAAACTGGTAAAGTCCATTTCCAGGTTTACTATGCATGTAAGTTGTTGAATATTTTGAATTTAATTTGACCGGTGGTGCCGCTGTTGCCTACACTTTGGTGACGGACGTTTCGATGTTCCAGACGGAGTTACGTCATTTTTTATTGTGACGTCAGCTACATGTGACAAACTTGATTATGACATCAGATACGTGAGTAACAGAGCGGATCTCTCCAGTCATTGCCAACTGAGACTATAAACGCCATCAGCCCAGTTAAATTAGTTTCAAATTATTCAACAGATTACCTGTAGGCCTATTTTGTAACCTTGAAAATTGGATTCTGGGAAGTCAGAATTCAAAGTATGTAAATGGACCCCAACACTAGGCTGGTACCCGACTCCTCATTCCGTCGCTGGTGATTCTCTGGCTCAGGATATGAAGGCCGGTATGGGCTGCCATCTTTGTCCGCTATTTATGTACATGACGTCATTACACAGATAGGGGAAATCCATACGAAAGCAGACGCTTCAAAGCAAAATGACAGCTATTTAACCCTTGTACAACGAAGGCCGTTTCGGGTATTAGTATAGTCTTATCTTACACATTTCGTTACACTACATAACTAAAATGGAATTTTTCACTAAAGACTATTGTCCAATAGAAATATTAGGTCTTACGCGAATACAGCTTATCAGCATTAGCCAATCAGCGCCGTGGACCCTTACCGGCTCCACTATTGTGATTATGAGCAACTGGAGTCGGGTACCAGCTTACCCCAACACGCCCAGAGCGTTGGCGGAGTTTAGCTATATATGGTTGGGGAATAGATAGAAATTTTCTCACATTTTTAGATTGGCCTACGCCTAACGGATATGCTGTATTTTCCATATTTTAGGGACAACACAACCAAAGCTGGCTAATCCCAGTGTATGCTACTTTCCGCGCCATTGCATAAGGTTATATTCAAGATTGTAAAATGTTCCGCTCATCGACATCTAATGTACCGTTCCAGTTTTAGCTATGCCCCGCCCATCGCTAGCTAAGCTCCACCTATACTTCGCCGTGTTGGGATTGATCGATCCCCGAATGCCCTGACTATCAATTTCATGAAAACTATACAGTTATGTTGTTGGATATTTTGTAACTAATTTGACTGGGTGCTGTTGCTGCCTATGGCAGCAACAGCACCCAGTAAAGTTAGTTTCAAAATATTCAATAGGATATTTATTAAATAGTAATGGGATACAATTCGTACAACAACACTTCAACTGTATGCGTCTTCAACTATATGCGTTCACGACGTACTTATCTACTTATTATTCATGATGTCATAATGACGTCATTGAGTGCGTTGGTATTCTAAACGTCACGTAGTTGATTATGACGTCATATGATGGATGGAGAGAGCGGAAAGCCTCACTGATCAAGTAGGAGAAGGCTCTAAATCTAGTTTTGTTGATTTAAATCGACTATAGACCTTAAAGGTCTCTACTGTCGTACATGATGATGATGATGGTGGTGGTGGTGGTGGTGGCAGCGGCGGCGGTGGCGGTGGCGGCGGCAGTGGCGATGACGGTAATGATGAGTTAAATAATGTCTCATTAAATGGCAATGCCTTCAAAAATATAGATTAGAAATGAATAGACTCACCACTATGTTAGAGCATTTTATATACAATACCAATCCATTGGTTACTAACTAGGTGAAAATAAAATTTTAAAGTGTATCTCAATGTACTTACCATATAGAACCTTGAGACAATTAAATTTGCTTGAAAAAGAAGTTCAATTAGTCCAGAGTATGCCTACACTAACGTGTCATTTAGATAAAGATATAAATGGCACGAAAACCATATTTATAGGCGAACCGTTATTTTTTCACAAAAGCCTAGATCTACATATCTACCATTTTTGTTTTTCTGTCGCAGTACCGTACGGTATCTCGATAGAATAACGCCGCGCTGGCAAATCTATCGATATACCACATGTAGCGCCTTGATCTCTAGTAACCCTTTGTCACTCACAGATCAGAAACGACAGATTCTTTATGATGTAAGGAGTATTCTATTGAATATTTTGAAAACTAACTTGACTGGGAGCTGTAGACTTAAAGTTGTCATGCAATTGAGACAACTTGAATCTTAAGTCAATTAGGGTTAATTAGACACGCTATCCCGATATGGGTAAAATCAGACCCAGTAATGTCAAAAATAATTTAACCTAACATTCGTGCTGGTGGCACCAAGGGCGTTCAGTCAAATAGTTCTCAAAATATTCAACATTCATGCCGTGTTTTACCGGTGTGTGGAATTTCAGAGGGAAATGCGTTAGACCTACTATCGCTAATATATTATTCATATAGAGATGAGCTTAGTAATTCAACTAATTCAACCACGGACCAACGCCAGGTTTGTACATCTATATATTTATTTCCGTGTGTACGTGGTGTGAAATCAATGCGTTGGATATAATAATAGAAGATGACCTAGAAGAGTATAGTGAGAACGCGCCCATTCTCTTTATATAGACACCTGGGGGATTCCCGGGGTAACGCTTATCTGCCACGCCCTGTGAGCAAGCGTCTTTCCTCAAAGCCTTTGCGTGGTAGATATACGGTAGAACTGTTGTATATAATATTATGCCTACAATTAGTAGCAGCGCGTATCTGGTCGATGGAGAAATTGATTTCCCGGTAACGTGGCGGTTCGTAGTGACTCTCCCATGAATTGTCTTTTCATGCCCTCGAGGAAGTTACCGTAATAGAATATGCAAGTTTGACGGCACACAGGTCCTATATCGATGTATTATGTGAACTCATGGTCATTGGACATTTCCAATTTATCCATCCATCATCTGACGTCATATGGGCTGATATGGCATCATGATTAACTAAATAAGGTGTAGGATGACGTCATAATTAATTATGGCATGAATGACTCGCCGCTTAATGGTCCCACACATTGTACGAATTGCATGTCTTTACCATTTAATAAACATTCCGTTGAATATTATGAAACTAATTTGACCGGGCGCTGTTGCTGCCATAGGCAGCAACAGCACAGTCAAATTAGTTTCAAAATATTTAACAGCTTAATTACCTGTATAGCTTTCAGGAAATTGATAGTCAGTGAGTTCAGGGCTCGATCGATCCCAACTCAAGCAAGGTGTGGGTGGATCTTAGCTATAGTGCTGGCCGCGGCATAGCTAAAACTGGAAAGGTCTATTGCTATTCAATAAGCCTATAAATATTATAATATTCTTCATAAATATACATAAATACCAGAAAAGTAGGATTTTCCTGCCCCCAAAGGAATCCAAACATAATCTTATTGCGATTAAAGAAACTAACAGTGAACTGGGCATTGCGCGGGTGAAATGGACATTGTGCAGGTGAAATGGACATTGTGCAGGTGAAATGGACATTGTGCAATCAATCGTTAATGGTTTATTCACGCTTACCAGGATGGAGCCTGAGAAGTGCAAGGTGCTGACATTAAGTGAAGCGCGTGTTTTCACGAATAAGAAAGATACCCTAATAACGCAGCTTACTGGGCCGATGCTGGGCCGATACCGCGCCGATACTCTCAGTATCAGCCCAGCATCGGCCCAATAACCTGTGTTATTTGGGTATAATTTCTAATTTGTTGATATTTTTTTTTCTGTGCAATAATGCCCGCAGATGTCATCTGAGTTATCAAATTTCTCGTGGCATTGGCCTCCTGCAAAGAATAACGGTTCCCCATGGAGTCAGTCAGAGTGCCATCTCCAGGGCGTGGAACCGGTTTCAGGTGACCGTCAAGTGAAAAGAGGTCAGGTCATGGTGGAGGACGCGTGAGGGCTAACACACAACCATTGGTTAGGTTCCTTGTCATCTCTGCCTGCCCAAACCGAATCACCAGTGCAAGAGTTTTGCGAAACCTTAGGGCCGTGACAGGGTTGACGATCTCCACACAGACTGTTATAAATGTCATGGGTGAGAGCCACCGTCGATGCGAGATTGGAATGGAGTAAAGACCGTCTCAACTGTACTCCTGTTCGATGGAAAGTTGTCTCGTTCACAGATGAGTCACCATTCCGCTTGATCTTTAACAATGGACGTGTTTCTGTGTGGCGACGTCAAAATGAAAGATTAGCTGATGCCAATGTGGTGAAACATGACCATTATGGTGGAGGTTCATTCATGGTATGGTTGACATTAGTACTGGTAACCGTACATACCTCTACTGCATCTAGAATGGCTCTCTAGCTAGTGTGAGGTAACGAGTCGAAGTTTTCCATCCCTTTGTCCGGCACTGTCAGTGCAATATGGCAAGCGTTCATTCTAATGGATTATAATGCTGGATAACGGAGATATAGAGAGAATGGAGTGGCCAGCTCGGTTCGCAGACTTGAATCCCAGTGAGCGTAATTATGACCTTCTACAGACAGCCATTTCGGCTCGAACGGATTCCAGTTTATCCATCAATCACTTGACGTCATAATCAACTACGTGACGTGTATGATGGCGTCATAATCAATTACACCATGAATGATATAGCTAAGGTCGGCATGAACGCTATAATGGAGAAATCCAGTTTTAGCTATATGCCCAGCCCATCTCTCGTTAAGCTCCACCCACATTCGCCCGTGTTGGGATCAATCGATCCCTGAACTCCCTGACTGTTAATTTCCAGAAAACTATACAGGTAAGCTGTTGAATGTTTTGAAACTAATTTCACTGGGTGGTGTTGCAGCCTATGGCTATGCCTATTGTACAACAACACCAAAGTCAAATTAGTTTCAAATACGTCATTGATTAGGACGTCATCTTACACGCCACGTAGTTGATTATGACGTCAAGTGATTGGTGGATAAACTGGAAAGGTCAATTGATAACGAATTAAGCGTTGTTGTACGAAATGTATGTCTTTACTATGATGTTGAATATTTTGAAACTAATTTGACTGGGCGCTGTTGCTGCCATAGACAGTGCCTTAATTCCAATTTAGCCATTTGAACCATGAATTGTTTGACACAATTTCAAATACATGTATGGTGTTGAATATTTTGTATCTAAGTTAACATAAACCTGTTGCTGCCATAAGCGGGTAGCAACAGCTCAAAGTCAAATTAGTTTCAAAATATTCAACAAAATAATTATTAAATCGTAAAGGATTATTGGTGCTTGGATCTTTTGAGTTCAAAGTGTGTAGTATTTAGAACTAGAGTGTGTCGGTGGAGTTACTCATCCAGGGTTAACGAACAACCAGTTATGCAAATAGAACGTATATTGTCGGAAACATTCAATCACGGCTTCATTATTACCCTGGCCTATCTTTGTGTGCCCAACTGAACCTGAAATAGCCAAACTACAAAACAAGCAAATACCACGAATAACGAGATGAAACACTAGTTAGAGCGGTCCTCTATATAAAACAAATATTGACCACGGCCCTCCATCACCACCACCCTCCCACCACGACACGCCCCGCTCCACCCTTTCCCTCCCTCTCTCTCCCTCACACATGCACGCTCATAACACGTGTACATACCTACGCATACCTAGACAGACACGCATGCACGCACGCGCACGCACTCGCTATGCATACACGCGCAAAATTAATGTGCGCATACCAGGCGTATGTAGGCATACGTCGAAGCCCAGTTCGCTTCTATCATACTCCAGCTATGCTATACTCATAGCTTACTCTCTCCAATAATGTCCCCATTGTTATGTACATATTTCACGCTCTGTTTGACACAGCAATATCGATTCTCCCTAACACAGTTTACGCTAACGTGATTTACAATTGAATCTAAGCTATTTGGTAGATCGCCTGCTTAAAAGAACCGCCCATCCTCTATCAATTAAATACCATTTCGAATAATAACTTACACTCGTTCTCTCACTCTCCCTGCCTCCATCTTCCCCTCACGTACTACGCCCCCCCCCCCCCTCCACCGGTCTGTCACTGTCACTATCCATGTCTCAGCCCATCACTCCTCTTCCTCCTCTCCCATCCTCCTCCACTTCTCTAATCATTTCCCTCCCTCACCCACTCTCCCTCCGCCCACCCACCCCCACACACATCCATCCCCGATCTCCCTCGTAACCCCTTCTCTCAAAGTCCCATTTTATATTTTATCTGACCCCAACCTATATGAATGACCTCATAAGCTCATGAAATAACCATAGAAAAACAGACCACCTATTTTTTGGACAAACGTTTATCGTAGATACCGTCGACCCGAAATATGGTATAGAAGGATCGAATTCCAACTCCGTCCACGATTTCCACGTGCTGAAATCAATTTATATACATTGAATCCTAAATTCCCAGCATCCTAGTTTTAAGGTAACTATACAGGTAAGCTGTTTCTTGACAGTGCCTAGGTCCGTCGTCTTTTTCTTGGTCGCCGGCGTACCCGGTCTGGCTTCTTGTAGAGCGGTACATAGCACACTTAGTAAGTGTGTGCAGTGGCGTCCTTTGCACGTCTTGTAGATGTTGGCACCAAGTAGGCCTACAGCAAGTCCCAAGGCTTTCGATGCAGGAGTGTCTTGTGGCATTCGCTGAACATGGCCAACTGTTTGTTGAGCCATCTTCAATGACAATGGGACTGTATCAACAGGTTCCTGGCAAATTATTTTAAAAATATTCAACAACTTACCTGTAGGATTGTCTAGAAATTAGGATTCTGGGCGATTATCCTGTCCGGCCCGCAATGGTGGGTTATTACGAAGGTGTCTGCTGAGACAGGAATCGCGCTTATCTAGACCCGCGATCAGACATGCCTGCCTGTTACAGCGGCACACAGCATCAGTGATATGGTTCGAATTAATTTGACTTAATTAGATTCGATATGTATTTGCGAAAAACCAATCTACTAACTTGCTTACCTGTCACGTTGTATGTTTGTCCGTTAAGCGCACCATGCAGTGTTTCTCGCACAGACCACCATTTCGTCACCCATAGATAGGCTACAGTTCAGTTACACAGTGATGGCGACAAATACGTTTTCAGTGGATATATGAAAATGGATAGGCCCATGCAACAAGTAATGTCCTTAATAACCTATTTTCATTTTATGTGATCGTTTCAATGGATAACATACGATTTGAGGCTTATGTTCTCACAAAAGATGCCTTATTGAGCACGATCATTACTGAAGCCGCAGGATTAGAATTTCAAAGCAGCCATGTGGGTCAGACGTGGATGCTTTTGACATTTATTTGACTGGAAGCCGCTGCTGCTTATGGCAGCAACATTTTTCAGTCAAATAAGTTTCAAACTATTTACCTGAATCATTTCTTGGGTGTTAAATAATGTGTCGTATTTAGTATATAACTTAGGCTGAAAGGTTTTTATTTTTTTTTTTATAGTGTGTCCCAAAGAAACCCATTTATAGGAGTTATGTATATATATATAAATTCCCGAATATTAATTTATTACAAAATTGCTCTGTAAATCTGTGCTGATTTAACCAGCAATAACTTTCAGTAATCTTGGTTTAAAATAGCCAACTAGCCATGTATATAGCGTGTAGAAAGTGTCATTTGTAATTGTGTATAGAGTAAAAGGGGTTTGAAGGTCGTTCACATATATCCAGTTCTGAATGAAAATTATAAAAGGGTAAAATCATAAGAAATAAAATCCATACGCCTCGGGCTGTAGGGCAGCGAAGAATGGCTATAGCTAAGCACATATTAGGCTGTATGCCATGCGTGTTGTGTAATAGAATGTCGACATATTGCTTTTTAAAGTACAATATTCAAATAGATTTTCTGTCATTTTCATTGTTAGCTTATCAGGACAGAATGGCCAAGTGAGATTATGCCATAGCGACCGTCAGTGGTTCGTCCATCCACCCGTCCGTCAGACGTCCTTCTGCAAGTCACGCCAACCTTTCCCTTAAGCGACTTCTTCTCACGTACCACTGGACAGATTTCAACCAAATTTGACAGGAAGCATCCTTCGACCTTATGGATGCATGTTTGTTCATCGGCCATCCCCTTTGTGGACCTCTTTGATTTTGGACGATCTGTAGACTCGTCTTGAGAGTTTTTTTCGCAGAAACCGATTGGGGGATTGATGTGAAACTCATAAAATATAATCTAGGGCAACAGTTGACCCAAGTTTGTTCGAGTAAACCTGATCTGATTAGCTATATGCTTCGGCGGCCATCATGGATGACCGAATTATTGAAGATAAAGACGTCACTTTTTGAACCGCTGAAAGCGTCGGGTCGAAATTTGGAAAATATGATTGTTGACTAAGTGCCTTTCAAAATTGTTGATGGGAAGCTGACACATTAAAAACACGTCCGCCATCGACCATACAACATTCAGTCCATTGGAGGAAATATTTCATTTATAAGGCACTCCCTGCGCCCCCACCCTTTGCCCTCAACCGTTTGCCATCAAACTCCCCTCCCCCACCCCACCACCCCAACACACACACACACACTTTGCCGAACCCTTGCGCTCCCCTCCCCCATTGCCTACACACCGTTTGCCCGCCTACATTTGCCTCCTTTCCCCTCATCTCTTCTCCCTTTTGCCTTCTCCTCCCCATTTGCCACCCCTTTCTCTCTTTTGCTCTCCACCCCTTGCCCCACCCGTTTCCCTCCACTTTGAGCCCCAATTTTGCCACCAACCTCATTGCCCAAATTCCCTTTGTCCATCGCCCTTTTTCCTGTCCGTTTGCCATCCCCAACCGCTGTCTTCTCCCTTAGTCCTCCACCCCACATCCACCTGCCATCCCCATTTTCCCTGCTCCTTTGCACCACCCCTTTGCCTTCCCTCATTTGCCATCCCATTTGCCCCTTGCCCCCCCCCCCTTTGCCCTCACCCGTTGCTCTTCCAATTTGCCCTCATCCCTTTGTCCCCACCACGTTGTCCGCCTTTCCCCTTTTGCACCCCCACCTTTGCCTAACCCCTTTGCCGAACACATCTGCCCCATTTTGCCCTCCACTTTGCCCTCTCATTTTGCTCCCCCACATTCCCTACCCCTTGCCCCCACCCACCCACCCCCGTTTACCCACCATCTTTACCCTCCCAACGGCTGATGAGAGCAAAGGATGCGGCAGCGGTAAGGGGGATGGGAAGCCAAAGCGAGGGAGAGGGGGCGGGACAAGGGGCATAGGGGAGGGCAAATGGGAGCGCACAGGACCAAGGGGAAGGGGCAAGGGAAAAGCAATGTGGCAAATTAGGAGGTGAATAGGGTGAGGACAAAGGCGTGGCAAATAGGGAGGGTAAATTGGGAACGTAAATGTGGAAGGAACTGGGGAGGGCAAGGGTATGAAAAACAGTGAGGTTGCACAGGGGAGTGGAAATGTGGCGAGGGCATGGGCGCGAGGGGAAAGGTACGATAAATGTGGGGTGGGGGAAGTGCGGCGGCGTAATCGGGCCAAAGGCGGGTGGACAAGGGGGGGGGGGAGAGGTGAGGGCAAGGAAGAGTGAAAGTGGGAGAGAAACGGGGCAACGGCGTGGGTGTGTGTAGGACAATGAATGGAAATTGGGAAATGGGAATGGGAATGGCAAAGAGGAGAGGTCAAAGCGGAGAGTGTAAATGGAAGAGAAAATGTGGAGAGTAACAGGGATGGCAACTGGATAAGAGCAATGGGTGGCAGGGGGCAAAGGTGTGGGAAAATGGGTAGGGCACATAGAGTGCCAAGGGGAAAAGCGAGTGAAATGGGGTGGGTGGTGTGAGGGTAAAGGGAGTGAAAAGAAGAATGTCAATGGGAAGGGCAAATGAGGAAAGCAAGAGGAACTAAGGGGTAGCAAATGGGGAGGTGTGGGGTAAAAATGCATGGAGGCAAAGGGGGAGAACAAGTTGGGTGGGATTGCAAAGGTGGAAAGGCAAAGAGGTTGGAGAAGGAATGGTAAGGGGCGGGGCAAAGAGGGCAAATGGGAAGTACACGGGGAAGAGCAAATGAGGAATGGCAAGAGGGAGGGCAATGGGGAGGCATGTCCGAGGGCAATGGACATGGGGATGGTATGGACGAGAGCAAGCGGGGTGACAAATGGGGGATGGCAAAGGGTTGTGAGGACAAATGGTGGGGAAAGCAAAGGGTGGGGAGGAAACGGTGGATATGGAAGGGGTAAGTGGGGGAAGGCAAGGAAAGGTCAAGCAGTGGGTGGAATGAAAAGTGGATGGCAAATGGGAGGTCGAAGACAAAGGGGATGGGAGCAGGGGCGGGCAAAGGGGACGGGCAAAGGAGAAGGCAATGGGGACGGCAACTGAAGGGCATATGTGGGGAAGGGGTAAAGGGGAAGGAAAAAGGGGAAGGGGATGGAAAGGGGGGTGGGTGGGGTGCAATGTGAGGAAGGGAAAAGGGAGATGGCAAATGAAAGCGAGAAAGAGCGGCTGTAAAGAGGTTGGGCACGGTTGGGGCGGCAAAGGGGAGTGTAAATGCGAAGAGCAAGGGGATAGTAAAAGTGGTATGGCAAAGGGGTGGCAAAGGGAGATGCAAATTGGGCGCTCAAGGGTGAGGCCAAGGAGAGCGCATGGGAGAGGAGGAAAAGGGAGTGACCAAGGGGAGTGTAAATGGGGAAGGCCAAAGAGTGGGGATGCCATGGGGGCAAATGCGTGATGACAAACGCGACGAGACAAAGGGCGCATGGCAAAGTGGGAAGGCTAGTGGTTGGCAAAGGGAGGATGGTAAAGTCGGCAAAGCAAATGCGGGCGAAGTGGGGATGGCAGGGGAGGGTCAAGCAGAGAACTAAAGGGGAGAGCGCAAAGAGGAAGGGGCGGGCAAAAGGGTGTGTGTGTGACAATGGTCAGATGGCAATGGTGGAACATAGTCGGGAGGGCGAGGAGCGTGCAAAGGGAATGGGAAAGGTGGGGGTCAAAGCGAGGGTAAGGAAAACGGAAGGGCAAATGGGAGCAAGGGGGGGCGTGACAAATGTGGGATGGCAAAGCCAGCATGCCAAATGTGGGTGTGTGGCAATGGGGAGGGCAAGGTGGGGATGGCAAGGGGCAAGGGGAATGTGCGACAAAGGGAGGGGTGCAATGGGTAAGTTGCAAACGGATTGGTAAATGGATGTTGGCAATGTTTCGCAAAGGTGGGATGGCAAATGCGACATGGCAAATGGTGGATAGCAAAGGGGAGGGCAATGTGGGGATGGCAAAGTGTGGAGGGCAAAAGGCGATATGGCAAGGGGGCGGGGGTGTAAAGAGAAGGGGCAAGCTGAGAGCAAATAGGAGATGAGCGAGGACACAGCAAAGGGATGGGGGCAAAGGAGTTGTAAATAGCAGGGCAATTGGGTTGCAAATGTGTGATGGCAAAGCAGGGGGAAAGGCGGGTGGGGTGGGTTAGTAGAACTGGGGATGGTGCAAGGTGGGATGGCGCAGAGGGAACAGCATAGCAAAAACTGTTGGGTAAAGGGCGAAGAAAAGGGGGGGGGGAAGCAAATGAGAAGTCAAAGGGGTGAGGGTGTCAAGTGGTTGGGTCAAGGGGGGGGGCAAAGCGGGTGAGGGCAAAGTTAGCAATGGGGCGAGGCTATGACAAAGCCGAGGGAAAACACCTGTGAAGTGCAAGGGGCCTGGGAGAAAGGGAATGGCGCATGAGCAGGAAAGAGAGGGGAAGTCAAATGCTGGGCCATAGGTGGAGGGAATGTGGTGGATGGCTGCATAAATGCACGCACATGCACGAACGCACGCACACGCACGCGCGTACATTCACCCACACACACCGCACGCACGCACGCAAGCACAGACACGCGCACGCACGCACGCACGCACACATTGCGATGTATGGATTGGCTGATGGTTGGAATGACGTAAACAATTATAGGCTTCTTCCTATTGATGCGTAATGCCACAGCGAACATATTCACGAGGCTTCAACAGCATACTCCAAAGACAAGCCAAGTTAAACCTAAAGTTTGCAAAGACGCAGAAATAAACAGGTTACATCATATGAAAGGAAGCACCTACACACCCTTTTACAAAATGGGCCTAATAAAATAAATAAATAACAACAACAGAAAAAGGGCTTGAGGAGGGTAAAGTGGCAAAGTTATTATAAATGACGTTTAAATGGGCAATCACTCGAATAACAACTGTTGTTACATATTCCATACATGTACAATGTTAGGCCTACAACTCATTGTTGTCCGTGTTCCCATCTAAGATATATTTATGCATGCATGAGTAGAACACATCATAATGCGTATTTGTTATTTATTCTCAACAATATATAGAATATCGCAATAACAGTATCATATCGATATATCGCGATAATTATTGTCTACCTAGGGAAATATTGTGCACCAGGCAATTTTAGTAATCATTTTGTAGTTCTTAAAGATATTTCTAATAGCTAATGTTTAATATAAAATTAACCCTTTAACCCTTGAACATGTTTATTTAAAATCTCAATTTTCTCATAGAAAATGCTCATTTGCAGACCAAGTGATTATTTTTCGAAAATTTCTAACTGGAATGATTGGCTCGGTTATCGAGCCAGTCATTCGAGTGGTAAATTTAAAAGAACACGTCTCTTCGTCTATCAATTGACATTTTCTCAAGACCCCTGCAAAACCCGTTTTAGCCATTTAAATATTACAGAGTTAAGAACATATATAGTTTGTCCATAAGGGTTCAGGATAGAGCCAGATACAACATCGTGATACAGAGCAACTTAAACCGCGATATCTCAATGAAACAGCGATATATCAATACATCGTGTGTACCAATGTGTGAAGCAGTCTTAGTGCGTAGGTGTATATACAACCTCTCACTCGTGTAGACTAACGTTACAATTAAAATGCATAATGAATGACGTACCGTAGTCCGTCATGCACATCAAATAGTCTACCAAGTGTACGAATGGTATTTCTTCACCATTATAATAAACCGTCTTTCGAATATTTTGAAACTAATTTGCCTGCGTGTTGGTGCTTCCATAGGCAGCAACAGCACTGACTCAGATTAGTTTCAAAATATTCAACAGATCACCTCTATAGGTAAGTTGAAATTGGGATTCTGGGAATTTAGGATTCAATGTATATGGCCTATAACTCGATCCCAATACGCGTAAAGCATGGGCGGGACGTAGCTAGAAATGGGCGATAAATAGCTAGAAAAGGGCGGGGCATAGCTACAAATGGGTGGGACATAGCTAGAAATGGGTCTATCTACTGGGAAACATTCATGCGATGTCAATGTAAACCAGCGTCCTATGGAGGAATCCAGTTTTACCTATGTCCCGCCCATCTCTGGCTAAGCTCAACCCACACCTCGCTCGTGTGGGTATCGATCGATCCCTGAACTCACTGACTATCAATTTCCAGAAAAGCTGTTGAAAATTCTGAAACTAATTTGAATGGGTGCTATTAATGCCTATGACAGCAACCGTGCCCAGTCAAATTAGTTACAAAATATTCAACATCATGTTTTATTAAATAGTAGACATACAATTCGCACAACAACCTATAGTCCGTCATCAATTAAGCGTTTGTGACGAACTTAGCTACGTCACCTAAACGTCACGTAGTTAATTATGACGTCATGTGATTGATGGATATACTGAAAAGGTCCTTTGACGAGTATTTTATAATTACTTTGATTTGGAAGGTGTTGCTACTGGTGCCAATAACAGCTTTCAGCCAAACCAATTTCAAAATAGTCAATATATATATATATATATGGTCTTAACGGGTAGTTGATTATTTCCACATTTCATAAACTAATGGATATCGCTTCACGTCTGGAAAGTCGTTCACACAATTCTTTCGAAGGTCCTCGACCATGAGGAAAAATGTCCTAATCTGGATAATTTTGTTCCAGATAGATGCAAATCGTTTCTTGAAATTGGGATTTGTTTTGCACAAATAATGTCGGAACGCGTTGATAACTTTTAGTTGCAACCTTTCAACTTCTTCTGGCATATCTAGAGGCTGCCGATCTGAAATAATAATAATAATAATAATAATAATGATGATGATGATGATGATGATGATGATGATGATGATAATAATAATAATAATAATAATAATAATAATAATAATAATGACGATGATTTCATCATTCTCCCAAGCCTCGTCTTTCCAACCTCCTCCTCCCGCCCCTCCCCCGCCCACTCCTTCTTCCTCTTCCTCCTCCTCCTCTTCTTCTTCTTCTTCTTCTTCTTCTTATTCTTCTTCTTCTTCTTCTTCTTCTGCTTCTTCTACCAATGCGTGGTAAATATAATTAAACTTTTAAAGTTTTACTAAATTACAAATTGTAAATTAATTATCACAGTGAAACACGTCAAAAATTATTCAAATTAATATATAACGCAAACAGTCTATGTTTGTATGAATTTCACAAATTATTGCCGGTAATGCTTACTGTTTCGAGTAGGCCTATACATGTTCTACCACAGTGAACATCATAGCAGAGTTGCCTCGAGATAATCCCAATTTGATGACAGAGATCTGGGGTATCTAGGATTACTCCTTATTCTACCAATACTGCGCAGTCGATGACCAGTTTGGCTAACAGACGGACATCTCTACAGCGTAGCATCCGCGCGTGATCGCCTAACGGACCTTTCAGTTTTAGCCACGCCCAGCCCATCTCTAACGAATCTCCACCCACACCTCGCTCGATCGATCGGTCCCTGAACTCCTTGACTATCAGTTTCCAGAAAACCATACAGTAGGCTGTCAAATATTTTGAAACTAATTTGACTGGGTGTTGTTGCTGCCCATGGCAGCAAGAGCGCCAAGTCACATTAGTTTCAAAATATTAAACAGAATGTTTATTAAGTAGTAAAGACATACATACACTTTGTACAACGTCGGACTAGTAAGCGTTTAAGACGGACTAAATCGAGACATTCATGCTATAATAGATTATGGTGTCATTGTACACGCCACGTAATTGATCATGACGTCATATGATGGATGGATAAACTGGAAGGGTACATTGTTGTTTAATGAGGGTTCTTAGTCCCAACAGATTTTTCTTTCTGTGTGTTTGAGTACGGCATAGCGATTGATGAGCATATGAGGATAGTCTTTGGCTGCTGTTGAATCCATTTTCATTTTGTTGAACCTGGCTATGCTAGACTGGACGAAATAGGTTCCTGTTTTGTAACTCTTTCGTGCCTACACCGGCCTGTTCACTCATGACTACACCGGCAGAGGCCGGCCTACACGCTAAGATGTTGCAACCAGCAAGATTTTGACATGAACAGTTGTCTCCCTTTAGCCGTTAGACGCGCGCAATAACGGGCATAATTTCTGCCATCTATCACGTCATCAGTACACGCACAGGCGGTGCTATTTAAACAAAAGTACACCCCACCCCACCCCACCCCACGGGGCCCAATTGTGCAGATTTCCAGTTACCTCACCCTCATCGCGGCGATGGCATAGTGTATAGCTCTATCAGAAATCTTATTATTAATGCCTGGCCATCTATGGCCGGTGTAGTTCTGAGTTGTTTTAGGTATAAATAGGTATTTGAAGTAATTATTTATTCTGTTGAAATATGTAAAATTTACGAAAAATATGGAAAAAGTCCCCAGGGAACATTCACATGAAAAAACGAAAGGTTTAATCGGGCTATAGCCATCGTTGTGGTAGACGGTTTAAACAGCACCACCTCTCAGCCACAGAGGCGCCGGAAGCGCGGGGGCAGCGGGGGCAGCTGTGCCCTTTACGCATTTCTATATATATATTTAAAAAAAATTAAACTTTAGTTTAGGACTTTAAAACTGATTTTTTTAAATATTCAGAACAGACTGAGCAGTTGTATTACAGTTCGGTTGTAAAGTGTTTTCGCATTCAGCTCATAACGTAATATGGGAGTGCTTTTAGGCTGGAGATATCTTTTTTCTTGCATAAAATGTTTCTACACCAGAGAAAAATGCAAACACCTTTCTCTCCCCAAAGGTTGAGACGTGTAGGCAAATGTCCTGCCATTATTCCTCCACCCTGGCTATCACTTTCTACTCAGAAGTCTAATAGCGACAGGGAATTACTACGTGTACCCAGGTTTTCAGTTTCAACTCACAAGCTTAATGGTGAAGTTCCCTGGGTCCTGCTTTCCATTTTCAACTCAAAACGCTATAAGTTGGTATTTATGTAGTGGTAGTTACATGTCACATATTGACTAATTTATTATTGATGTGTTTTGTACCTTATCATTATTGTGATACGTGACGTCATCAAATCTGAACACGTTTCACGCATCTTTGCAAGTAAAGGTAAGATACGAATTTGACATAATATTGTCTCACTCTCCGTTAATGCCTTAGTGGGTACAACAGAATATATGCGCGATGACTGGCGGCTGGGAGTAGCCATGTGCATGGTAACACTACAACAAGGGATATTCCCGACGATGTTCGTGGAATTGTAGAATTGGCAACAACTCTCAAAATCACATTTTAAAGGACAATTCCGGGATTGGTAAAAGTGTACTTTATTTGAAAGATTATTATATGACTAACATATTGGATCCTAAATAAGAACAATAGACAAATAATACGAGTAATTATACCATCGTAAACATGGGATTATTTTATCTCCCGGGCGGCGCCATTTTCTTGCAACGAGAAAGAGATTTCACGAGATCCTCACGTCATCCCCGCACCAACGCTATCTTTTCCGAGCACGAAGCCTGTACAGTAAATATGTATATGCATGGAGGCCTAACATGTGCTAATTTGTAATCGTTAGGACATTGTCCAGTTAAGCTAGTACATATTTCAAGTAATTTTAGTATCCGAAGTCGGTGGGGGAATCGTTAACCACTAGACCGCTGAAGCATAGATTCCATTTTCTCTATCTTATCAGAATGTGTTCATTTTGGTAATAATGCTGCTGTAAGTCATTACTGTGCAGGACAGCAACACGTTTCAGCAACATTTTTTTCCAAAATGTACCCCGGTACTATCTCTGTAAGTAGGCTATTACGCATTTTCACCATTCGATAAGGGTTAATTGAAGTGGCACGCTTGACGTGTACGCATTGTCAAATTACTCAGCCGACTCAAGATACCGTTCTTGCCTGTGTCACTGGCAGTATACATATATATTCCAAGAAAACATATATGATAATATTGCCGGAACCACAGAACCGATTGTAATAATTCTGACATCTACTTGTAGCTACAAATTCGAAGATTTATCCAATGCTAGGGATTTTATAATCGGCCTAGAGGATCAAAAGATACACTCCGCGGGAAAAACTAAGCCAGCAAAGTTTCAAACAAAAATTTCAGGATGCGCTCTATCCATCATCCCATATCGGAATGACTATTACAGCTACAACGACAGAATTTGCTGTGCCGAAGCTTTACAATGTTATCACATAACGGGGAAAATTCCATCAAAATATCTTTATTATTGAAATTACTACAGCCTGCCGGACAATATTAATCTGCGATGAAAATTCCCAGATTTTATGTCAAAATGTTAATTCATTTGGTGATATCTCTGGCAATATTCACGTAAGCAAAATTATAATTGGTCAGGTAAATAGCCATTTCTTTCAGCTTTAAGCACACTCCAATTTAATGACAATGCGCAAAGATAGAGTCTGCGAGACAAGAACCGTCTCAAGCCTGGTTTTCGCATTCGCTAAGCTGAGGCTAAGCTGAGGCTAAGCTAAAGCTAAGCTGAGCGATAGGAAAAATCGTACATATGTATTCCTAACAGCCTGTTCTCACATGCGCTAAGCTGAACCGATACAAAACGATAAAACACGAGCGGAGATTTTGGAAACGACCTTGCACGATTATTTCTCGCTCCGCATGAGAGCAGGCACTCTGACATGCCTGAGTTTTCCTGGTTTGATTTATTTCATTGCATGTCCGTATTGAAAGCAGCATGTCTCAATTAGAAGAAAAATTAATATTAGAAGTTGCAAAGTATGATGCCACAAATAGGCACTACAAAGATTCCGAGCGAAGAAGCAACATATGGAAAGCTATTGGCAGCGCTCTTGAGCGACCAGGTATCATAAATGCATATAATGTCATAAATGCATAAATATTGTTATAAGCATGTTGTTTGCCCATGTTGTTGACGACAACGACACGGGGAAGCAAGAAAGGAGCTTACAGAGAGGAAGAGGAGGAGGACCTGGAGGAGAATGTAATGGGACGTGGATGACGGCAGTGAGGAGAGGAAGAGAGGAAGAGGAGGTGGAGAGAGTGAAGGCGGGGACGGGTAGAGGATGATGGTGGGGGGAGGGGGGGCTATAAACTGCAAGAACAGTGTTTGCGTGTTATGGGAAACATGTAATTGTTGCTGACAATTCACCCTCACTCACACACACATACGAATACAAGCAGCTGCTGCTGCTTCTACAACAACTACTGCTACTATTACTACTACTACTACTACTACTACTACTACTACTACTACTACTACTACTACTACTACTACTACTACTACTACTACTACTACTACTACTACTACTAATACAATCTCCTCATAGATAGTAATATAGCCTACCCGTCAATTCATGCATGCGTGCGTGCGTGCGTGCGTGCGTGCGTGCGTGCGTGCGTGCGTGCGTGCGTGCGTGCGTGCGTGCGTGCGTGCGTGCGCGCGCTAGCTATGTCTTGTTATTTTGTCGAATTAGCTAATCTGTAGAATTTTCTGCTATGTACTGGTTCTACAGAATGTTATACAACAAGATCACGTACACTGTCACTAAACAATTCCTCTTCGCACAATTTCCGTTTGCCAGGTAACCTCACCTGCTGCAGAGACAAAATAGTCTTTAAGCCTATTACGGAGTTTGTATGCGTCATCAGAAGCACGAGTCCCAGCTAGATGACCTAAGTTTTGCATAGCACCTGCATCAATCTCCTCATCTCCTCGTTCTGCATGTGCATCCATTGGCCCTGTATCTCAACAGACGCTGATTGAATGAAAATCACACTAATGTCAGGACAGTCGTCTCGCGTGTGACATGTCACGCACGACAATTTTACGCTCAGCTTAGCCTCAGCTTAGCGAATGTGAAAACCGGGCTTCATGCTGAATTTTACCCCAAAAAGGATAACATATTCTCAGATCGTATCTTAGATGAATAATTTTTTTAATAAAATGTTCCAATCTTTTGAACCTCTTGTCCGATATTAACCGCCATTATATCATATTAATCCCGAGGTCGGCACCTATTTAAAGATCCTAGAATCATTGGAATCGCTTCCGCGGTTCGTTTGCTATTATCATTTACGTATACTTCCTTAAAATATATACCCGCATCTATTGGTCTCTCCTCCAGTCATAGCAACAGCGGTAGTGCGGAGCTGACGTTGCTAGATGCGATAAAATGGTAGCGCCCCGATGTGCGAAAAATTGTAAATTTTACCGACTTTGGTTTAAACGTGATTTATTTGTTCAGATGGAAGCACGATAAGACTAAAGCCCGGTTTTCACATTCGCTAAGCTGAGGCTAAGCTGAGCGTAAAATTATCGTGCGTGAAATGTCACACGCGAGACGACTGTCCTGACATTAGTGTGATTTTCATTCAATCAGCGTCTGTTGAGATACAGGGCCAATGGATGCACATGCAGAACGAGGAGATGAGGAGATTGATGCAGGTGCTATGCAAAACTTAGGTCATCTTGCTGGGACCCGTGCTTCTGATGACCCATACAAACTCCGTGATAGGCTTAAAGACTATTTTGTCTCTGCAGCAGGTGAGGTTACCTGGCAAACGGAAATTGTGCGAAGAGGAATTGTTTAGTGACAGTGTACGTGATCTTGTTGTATAACATGCTGTAGAACCAGTACATAGCAGAAAATTCTACAGATTAGTGAATTCGACAAAATAACAAGACATTGCTAGCGCGCGCACGCACGCACGCACGCACGCACGCACGCACGCACGCACGCACGCACGCACGCACGCACGCACGCACGCACGCACGCATGAATTGACGGGTAGGCTATATTACTATCTATGAGGAGATTGTAGTAGTAGTAGTAGTAGTAGTAGTAGTAGTAGTAGTAGTAGTAGTAGTAGTAGTAGTAGTAGTAGTAGTAGTAGTAGTAGTAGTAGTAGTAGTAGTAGTAATAGTAGCAGTAGTTGTTGTAGAAGCAGCAGCAGCTGCTTGTATTCGTATGTGTGTGTGAGTGAGGGTGAATTGTCAGCAACAATTACATGTTTCCCATAACACGCAAACACTGTTCTTGCAGTTTATAGCCCCCCCCCCCCACCATCATCCTCTCCCCGTCCCCGCCTTCACTCTCTCCACCTCCTCTTCCTCTCTTCCCCTCCTCACTGCCGTCATCCACGTCCCATTCCAGCCTCCTCCAGATCCTCCTCCTCTTCCTCTCTGTAAGCTCCTTTCTTGCTTCCCCGTGTCGTTGTCGTCAACAACATGGGCAAACAACATGCTTATAACAATATTTATGCATTTATGACATTATATGCATGTATGATACCTGGTCGCTCAAGAGCGCTGCCAATAGCTTTCCATATGTTGCTTCTTCGCTCGGAATCTGTGTAGTGCCTATTTGTGGCATCATACTTTGCAACTTCTAATATTAATTTTTCTTCTAATTGAGACATGCTGCTTTCAATACGGACATGCAATGAAATAAATCAAACCAGGAAAACTCAGGCATGTCAGAGTGACTGCTCGCAGGCGGAGCGAGAAATAATCGTGCAGGGTCGTTTCCAAAATATACGCGCGTGTTTTATCGTTTTGTATCGGTTCAGCTTAGCGCGTGTGAGAACAGGCTGTTAGGAATACATATGTACGATTTTTCCTATCGCTCAGCTTAGCTTTAGCTTAGCCTCAGCTTAGCGAATGTGAAAACCAGGCTTAGAGTCTTATGCCCGTGTCTCCCATACACATACAGATTATTCAAAACTTTTTTACAACAAAATGGCGGCAAATCATAATAGTTTAATTAATTGTAGTCTATTGGTGTGCATAAGTATGTGAATGTTGAGTGTGAGGTGGGGGAGAGTAGGAAGAAAGACCGAGATAGAAAGGGAGAGGGGGAAAGAAAGGGGGGGGGAGGGTGAGAAATAGAGAGAGCGAGGAATAAGATCAAATGGAAGAATAGCAGAGGTGAGCTCTAGGTGCTGCCTTCGCCCCGACCTGTACGTGTTGGGCTGCTGTCCATTTACCCCTTAAACTATAAGTTCGCAAACAGGAAGCTACTGAAAGCGGTTGGTGTTAATTATGTATTGACATACCGTATTACAGATCAGTTTGTTCATTTCCAAGTTGGTAGTGTAAGTCCCGTATAGAAGCTGGTTGACCGTAAGATTAGCAAGAGAAATATCGTTCAAGGCAAGCTGATTTTGGAAAACGACTCTTTGCTCGTTAAAAAGGGCACAATGTAAGAGGTAGTGGTGTGTAGATTCATCATTGTGCCCACAAGAACAACTGGCAGATTCCGACAGAAAGTTATCAAATAGTTGTCGGTTTAAAGAACTACAACCATTTCGGAGCCTGCATAGCATTATGTTGGCAAACCTCGGGCCTACGTAATACCACTCAGGGGGTTGTCGTATTGATGACATAGCCTTGAGTTTGCTTTTAAATTCTAGAAGAGTGACAGAATCTCTCACCGGCACAGGAAGCATATTCCAGGCGCGGATCGTTGCTGGGAAAAAGGATCCATAGAAGAGCTCAGTACGGCAGCGGAATGGAGTGAAGAAATTTGGATGACGGATATTGTAAGGATTTCGTACTTGGGATAGTGTGGGAAGATGGTTGACCAGAACCTCACTGGTCATCCCGTTAATAATTTTAAATAGCATAGATAATCTATGAAATTCACGTCTGATTGACAAGGTTTCGATGCCTGTTTCTAAGTACAGGTCTTCAGTGCTCGCACTACGTGTCATTCCACATACCGTTCTGAGAGCATCTTTTTGGATATCCTCTAGCTGAATTACAAGATATTGTGGAATATTATCCCACACAACATCTGCATATTCTAACGATGGTCTAATAAATGTTTTGTACATGATCTCGAGACATTTACGGTCTAGAATATATTTTAGACCTTTAAGTAAGGAGAGTTTGTGTTGAGCGTTTGCTATGAGATTACTCACATGGTTAAGCCAATTCCCTTTGTTATTAAAGGTAATGCCGAGGTGCTTATGATCAGTTGACGGTAGAATTTCAGAATCTTTGAAGCTGATTGAAAAGGATGTGGGCTCGTTGCGCAAGGAAAAAATTAGAGATGTAGTTTTCGAGACAATGTTTGCCCAATGCGTCATGGTCAGTAGATCGTAATCGAGTGTGGCAGTGTGTTCTTTTAGATCATCTGACATTACATATAGGCAAGTGTCATCAGCAAAAAGTCTAATATTGTGAATTATATTGCTGGGCATGTCAATAATAAAAACTAAGAATAACAAAGGACCAAGCACAGAGCCTTGTGGCACTCCAGCATGTAAAAGAAGTAGGGTGGACTCATTGCCGTTTATAACTACTCGCTGGTATCGGTTTCCAAGATAATTTTCGAACCATGTAAGTAGATTTCCACAGATACCAAAATTCCTAAGCTTCTGTAGGAGGCCGCGATGCCATACTCTATCAAAGGCTTTAGATATATCGAAGAATAGAAAGATTATTTCCTTTTGATCGTCAAGGGCTTGAGTAATATCCGTGTAGATATCAAGCAGTTGCCGACTTTATCTAGCGATAGTTGGTTACACTATTTCTATCTGGTTATTATTCTGGCGCAATTTCATTAAACATATAATAATCTTTCAAATAAAGCACACTTTTAATCATCCCGGAATTGTCCTTTAATTGATGCGTAATGTGTATACTTTATGCAAATGTAGAAAATATGTGTATACACATGACTGTAATACCGGCTCGATGTCGGTGGGGGCAGTTGAGAAACGGGTCTAAGATTTGTTGTTTCCCTCCTACAGAATGGAAGGAGGGTATGGTATGTGTGTGTGTGTGGGGGGGGGGGGGGGGGGGAGGAGGGTGCTCACTAGGACGAATGTGAACATTAGATGCGCATAGAAGTCATCTCCTGCATTGTAATTAATAAATATCATCCTCTTGGACTTTTGAATACTGTACTTTTTGTATAACTATGAGCACCCCACCCCACCCCACCCACATTATCAACTCGTACGGTCGCCATACACATGTTTAGCCACGGCAAGCTTGTTTAGTTCTAGCTATAAGCGATGATACCACCGCTCACACGAAAACAAAATAAGACGTTTGAAGGCCTCCTTTAATTAGTCTGAGCCTGGGCCAGATGACCCTTCGACAACCCTACGTCAATATGGCTATGGTAGAGGCCGCGAAATCATAATTTAAATCCCTTATTCCATACACGCTAGTTGTTGAATAGTTTGTTACTAATTTGACTTGGCGGAATTACTACCTCAGCCAGCAGCAGCGTCCAATAATATTAGTTTTAAAATGTTCCCAGAATATTTACCACACCCTAAAGAATTTACTATATTTAGTAATTAACTTATTTTATGTCGGTCGTCCGTCATATGTCCATCCAGCATCTGTCCACTTCTTTCTTCAAGCGAATCATCAAGAAGAACTGGGCAGGAATGATCCATAGGGTCGGATCAACGGTTCTTCACATGTTCAAAATGATTGGTCAATTAGACTTGCGGCTGTCTTGGATAACCTAGTTTTCACAAAAACACCTTCAGATACAACGCATTTAAATCGTTTCTATGAAGAAGTATAATTAGAGGATCATATTATTGTTAAAGGGATACATCATTGGAAAGTTCATCAAATTTTCTAAGCATTTATGTATTAATTTATATATATTTTTTAAATGGTGTTAAGCTAACTATAATTTAAAAATAAACCATATTAACCACACTTGATTGACTATATCTAGAGACCATATTGTATTTTATATATATATATATATATATATATATATATATATATATATATATATATATATATATATATATGCAAATAACTCAGTGAAAATCTTACATAAATATTTAGAAAATTGATCGAGCTTTGCATTGGTACGTGGCTTCAATAATTTTGTGATTGTAGTTTAGGAACGTTTTAAGATGCGTTACCCTGCAGCTCAATTTTAAATCTGCTGCTGGTAGCGCAATTGTAAATCAGCTGCTGGTAGCGCAATAGTAACTCAGCTGCTGGTAGCGCAATAGTAACTCAGCTGCTGGTAGCGCAATAGTAACTCAGCTGCTGGTAGCGCAATAGTAACTCAGCTGCTGGTAGCGCAATAGTAACTCAGCTGCTGGTAGCGCAATAGTAACTCAGCTGCTGGTAGCGCAATAGTAACTCAGCTGCTGGTAGCGCAATAGTAACTCAGCTGCTGGTAGCGCAATAGTAACTCAGCTGCTGGTAGCGCAATAGTAACTCAGCTGCTGGTAGCGCAATAGTAACTCAGCTGCTTGTAGCGCAATAGTAAATCAGCTGCTGGTAGCACAATTGTAACTCAGCTGCTGGTAGCACAATAGTAACTCAGCTTCTGGTAGCGCAATATTAAATCAGCTGCTGGTAGCGCAATAGTAACTCAGCTGCTGGTAGCGCAATAGTAACTCAGCTGCTGGTAGCGCAATAGTAAATCAGCTGCTGGTAGCGCAATAGTAAATCAGCTTCTGGTAGCGCAATAGTAACTCAGCTGATGGTAGCGTAATAGTAACTCAGCTTCTGGTAGCGCAATAGTAACTCAGCTGCTGGTAGCGCAATAGTAACTCAGCTGCTGGTAGCGCAATAGTAACTCAGCTGCTGGTAGCGCAATTGTAACTCAGCTGCTCGTAGCGCAATTGTAATTCAGCTTCCGGTAGCGCAATAGTAACTCAGCTGCTGGTAGCGCAATAGTAAATCAGCTTCTGGTAGCGCAATAGTAACTCAGCTGCTGGTAGCGCAATTGTAATTCAGCTGCTGGTAGCGCGATTGTAACTCAGCTGCTAGTAGCACAATAGTAACTCAGCTGCTGGTAGCGCAATAGTAAATCAGCTGCTGGCAGCGCAATAGCAACTCAGCTGCTGGTAGCGCAATAGTAACTCAGCTTCTGGTAGCGCAATAGTAACTCAGCTGCTGGTAGCGCGATTGTAACTCAGCTGCTGGTAGCACAATAGTAACTCAGCTGCTGGTAGCGCAATAGTAAATCAGCTTCTGGTAGCGCAATAGTAACTCAGCTGCTGGTAGCGTAATAGTAACTCAGCTTCTGGTAGCGCAATAGTAAATCAGCTGCTGGTAGCGCAATAGTAACTCAGCTTCTGGTAGCGCAATAGTAACTCAGCTGATGGTAGCGCAATTGTAACTCAGCTGCTCGTAGCGCAATTGTAATTCAGCTTCTGGTAGCGCAATAGTAACTCAGCTTCTGGTAGCGCAATAGTAAATCGGCTTCTGGTAGCGCAATAGTAACTCAGCTGCTGGTAGCGCAATTGTAACTCAGCTCCTGGTAGCGCAATTGTAACTCAGCTGCTGGTAGCGCAATAGTAAATCAGCTGCTGGTAGCGCAATAGTAAATCAGCTTCTGGTAGCGCAATAGTAACTCAGCTTCTGGTAGCGCAATAGTAACTCAGCTGCTGGTAGCGCAATAGTAACTCAGCTTCTGGTAGCGCAATTGTAATTCAGCTGCTGGTAGCGCAATAGTAACTCAGCTTCTGGTAGCGCAATTGTAACTCAGCTGCTGGTAGCGCAATAGTAACTCAGCTGCTGGTAGCGCAATAGTAAATCAGCTGCTGGTAGCGCAATAGTAAATCAGCTGCTGGTAGCGCAATAGTAACTCAGCTGCTGGTAGCGCAATTGTAACTCAGCTGCTGGTAGCGCAATAGTAACTCAGCTGCTGGTAGCGCAATAGTAACTCAGCTTCTGGTAGCGCAATAGTAACTTAGCTGCTGGTAGCGCAATAGTAACTCAGCTGCTGGTAGCGCAATAGTACCTCAGCTGCTGGTAGCGCAATAGTAACTCAGCTGCTGGTAGCGCAAGTGTAACTCAGTTGCCGACTGAGCAATTTAGAAGGTATTTGTTTGATTGGTGTCTATCGAGTTCCTTGATTCCTGGTCCCACTCGCGCCATATCTAGGCTGCACTCTATTATTTGTAACTTCCCCATCGTTTTACACTGGTACTCATTTATACTCCTGAGTGGAGTGAAAGAGATTGCCTATGTTTCCACCTCATCTTCCACCTGATCGCCTGACAATCGATGGCTGAGCAATTTATCTTGCAAAGTTTTTTTAAAGCAAATATAAATAGGAACTACGGTCTAATCAAATTATTTCCACTGCAAACCCACCACACCCGACCCCACACTTCACCCACGCCCACGGGTCCGCTCTCTGTCTCACTCGCTCGCTCACTTACTCTTACACACACGCACGCACGCACGCACGCAGTTTCCAATTGACTAGAAACAGGCATCAGAGGATAATATTGCCCACTATAATGTAAATTGAGAATAATTACAAGGGACAAAAGAATACATAAGTTCACTCAACATTGCTCTAACATCTAAACCTGGACCATATGAAACTCAGGATGCAGAAAATCGATTCTCAGTCAGCTTGCACCATTCAATGCTTTATGTAGGTTGGTTGGTATCCTTGAACACCCTTCTTTGAGAGGGAAAAAACTCATTTCAGATCTTTGTGCCCTTTTTGTGGAACCTGGCCCCGCCCCTCAAATTTGCTTCCGGCGCCCCTGCTCAGCCACAATGTAGAGATCAGGGCTGCGTTCAGGACAGCGAATATTTTCAGTTCGCCGATAATTTTGTTCGGTCACATGGCAGGTTCGCCCATAGATATCTATTAGCGAACCTATCACGTGACCAAACAAAATGTTCGGCGAAGTGGAAATATTCGTGCTACTGAACCCCTGACCTATAAGTCAAGTATTTGACGCCATAATAAAATACGTCACTATTTAGATGACGTCACAATCTAAATCATGTTTAGCTCCGTTACCAAAATTTAAATGTGCGTCACTAGTGTACGAATGGACCGTTCCAATTTATCCATCAATCATATCACCTCAAAATCAAGTACGTGATGTGTAGGATGACGTCATTATCAACGACGCCATGGATGACGTAGTTAACTTCGTCACGAACGCATAATTGATTACGGACTAAATCTTGTTGTACGAGTTGTATGTCTTTACTATTAATATCAAGTACTTTAATAGCAAGTAAATGCTGAACAGTGATCGTCGCCATTTTGTCTCTTCAAGCGATAGTGTATGGTGCCATATAAGCGCCAATGCATTATATTCTTTTCTATGTAATACTCGGCTTGTTGAATTTTTTGGAACTAATTTGACTGGAGGTTGTTACTGACAACTTCCAGTCAAATTAGTTTTAAAATATTCAACAGTTGAACTGTATGATTGCTTTTACACTGCATTGTCAAACGATAGATGGCTGACCTCTATAACTGATCTTATATACCGAGGCAGATACGACAGGTTTTTTTTCTGATTGGTTGTAAAGTAAATCATGACAGCCATCATAGGGTGTACAAACGTATTAACGTTTAGCTATCAAAGCCTGCATATCTTTCTAAAGAATGATAAAAAGCTTTAAAATACCTGGATAGTTGATGAGTGGCATATTAGATCACCTGAATAGCTATCAAGAGATGAGGTTAGTTATCCTTTAATAAACATTCTGTTGAATATTCAACAGCTTACGCTCTTAGTTACCTGGACATTTAGAGGCTAGTAATTCAAGTTTCAAAGATTCAAATTGATTCCAATGCGGGCATAAGTGGGCGGATCGCAGCTAGAAATTGGCGGGGCATAGCTAGAAATGGGTCCCTCTATTTACGTGGTGAGGACGTGATGTTGAAAATTCATAATTATAACGCTAACTCACCTGTGAAAAGTAAAACAATGGCCTTAATTAGTGCCGTTTCTTTGAAATTAAGGTGCATACTGTTAAGGCTTTTCTCAAATTCTGTTCGCTCCAATGTCAATTCGTGACTGTCCATATAACAGACCTGTCGTGGTTGGAATGCTATTTCGCCAGATAGAACTTTAACACCCAGCTCCGCGTTGTACGTTCCGTGACCGTCAAAGAGACACAGTTCAAAGAAGCTACCTTCGTATAAAGAACGGAAAAAAAGAAAAGAAAGGGAAGTGAACGCGGGTCATAATGGGCATTCCCAGTATATCCAGCCATCGTATGACGTCATAATGTACTACGTGACGTGCAGGATGACGTCATAATGAATGACGTAATGAATGACGTGGATAAGTACGTCACGAACGTATACTTGGTGACGGGATACCGTTGTTGTACGAATTGTATGTATTTACTATTTAATAAACATGATGTTGTCTATTTTAGAACAAATTTGACTGGGCGCTGGTGCTGCCATAGGCAGCACCAGCTCCCAGTCAAATTAGTTTCAAAATATTCAACAGCTTATCTGCATAAGGCTATAGGTTTCTGCAAATTTATAGTCGGTGAGTTCGGGATCGATCCCAACACGAGCGAGATGTGGGTGGAGCTTAGCTAGAGATAGGCGTGGCATAGCTAAAACTTGACAGGTCGATTTGTCAGAATATATAGTGTCCTATTTTTTCTGGGCACGCCTGATACGCTGATAACACAGGTTACGTATCAATATCGGGTCATATTGACTGACCGCGTATTTGTTCAGTACCGGCCAAGTAACCTGGGTTATCAGGGTGGTAGAGTAACTATTATTTTCTGATAGGCACCAACAACTTCCAGTCAAAGGAAATTCAAAATATTCAACAGTTTGCTGCAGGGTGGTTTGCATTGACACTATTTCCAATGTGTACGTGCGTGCGTGTGCGCGTTCGTACTAGATTACACCACCAACCCAAAGAAGACTTGTAACATCGAGCCACACGATATATCGATATATTGCGATTTTATACACTTTATATCGCGGTATTCTCTATGGAAATATCACCCAACCCCTCCGCCTAGTTTGTGGTGCAGTGAACAATATTCAATGAATCGCAGACCAGGATGCGATCACATCTATGTAGTGAAGATACCATTACATAACTGGAGCTGGATGTGGATGGTAACTGTATGCTGTTCATCCAGTCATCTGAACATATAGGCTTATATGGTATTACTATATTACTTAAGTGCCGACATCGCCATAATTTTTTATTATAATAACAAACCTTTTAGTAATCTGCATTGATCTACCAACGGTATATCTGCAAAACCTTTGATCCCTTTTGCGAACTGTACTTGTGCCATTACAAGTCGTTCCATGTGCTCCAGGAACAATTCTAACCTCATTAGGCGATCGTCAACATCGATGCCCGTCACTCGGAAGAAATCGTTGTACTCGGCCCGCGAGAGGGCATTTAGTTCACCGAATATACTCTCGTTCAGTTTAGCCAATTCCTGGTTTTGTGAAATACAAAGCATATGCGTAATATGTGTACGTAACCAAGTCAGCTGACCATTTAATCATTGACGGGCCAGTGTTTCAATTTCAAGTCAACTATACATGGAAACTGTTGGATATTTTGAAACTAATTCAAGTGGAAGCTGTTGCTGCCGATGGCAGCAACAGCTCCCAGTCTGATTAGTTTGAAAATATTCAACAGAAAATTCCTTGCATCATAAAGAATGGTATGTAAGTCTTAATACTGTCTGCCTGTCTGTCTGTCTGTCTACTAACGAAACTTGATAGAAAATCAATCTAGAAGGGGTATAAATATACAGCTTATGGAAACACATGGCAGTCCCAGAAGGTAACGCATGCGCACTGATATCCATGCAACAAAGATGGTGTATGATACATCATGAAACCGAGATATCGCGCATGCCCAAACGGAATAGGATAATTTTTGCAAAATCCAAGGCACAAAAAAATTGACCAATCAAAATTCTCATTTGATATGTTAAAGCCGACCACTGTAAGATCTTTCCTGTAAAATTTGGTTGAATATCCACCAAGCAATATTATGGAGATTCGTGTTGAAATTTTTTTGTAAATTTTTCAAAGAATCTAAGATTTTCAACAAACAAATTGACGTCAGCTTGTCAGTCTCTTCAGAATTTTGATTCGTCAACTTGTAATTAAAAAAAATTACCAATTTAAATTCTGAATAGATGTTCTGGATACCATAAGCATAGGACCCTTCCAGCCAAATTGGGTAGAAATCGATCAAGTCGTTATGGATAAGTTAACGGACGACGGATGAATAAACGACGGACGGCCACCACGGTATAAGCACACCTGGCGCTTCCGGCCAGGTGAGCTAATAATGAAACGCGCAATCATAGATTACGAAACTCTCGTTTGTCGTATTAGCGGAGCGCGGGGATGGGTCGGACAGTTTTCACAAAAATTATCCTAGTCATTAATCAAGTTTAGTGAAGGGGCTTTAAAATTCCATCCCAGTAAAGCTTAACATCTTGACTGTATATAGGCCTAAGTATGTTACAAAACTTTTATCTGTAATAGAGATCAGTATATTGTAAGGTATTTGTAAGCCTCTAATCTGTCCGAACCATGACCTATGGGAGGGATGTTTTGGACAAGCTGTGGGGTACTTCCAGACATAACCCATTTTGCACTCAAAATGTCTATTTTAAGTACAGAAAAATTACAGAAAGATTATTAGACAATTAATAGCCAACATTTAACTGGCACATTGTTCAGTCATTGAATGTGAAAAGAAACATCAATTTTAGTAGGGATGGTTCGAACACCCATAGATTAGGTTTGTCCATCGGTCTCAAACTATTTAACCAAACACCGCTCTTCAGTTCATTTATAAAATGCCATCTAAGATCGGTGTTTTAAGCTAATCGTGGAGTTCATAACGTGTGAGATTTGGGCATTAGAACGAGTTGTATGGACCACCCCTCTGCCCGAACCATCCCCGCTCTACACCCACAAGTTTTATATAAAACATAGCTGTGACAATGAATAGACACCAGTCTTGTGCATTGAACATGTGTTCTATGTGTTATTATGCCATCCTCTGACATCCTTTAAAATTAAGTTCATAGAATCGAAAATTACATCAGACGAACCACAAACAGAGAAAGTGTATACCTACTCAAATAAATGCGACATTCAAGATCATTTACAATATGACATTTAGGAATGATTGTTGGGGATGTGTTCAGCCAATCACTGCGTTTGTAACATTCGAGGTTTGGTCTGGAGAGGGGGGGTGTCCGGATCACCCCTATGTCCGAACCATCCCCACTCTCCACTATACATGCACATTTTTGATTTTCTGGATTTTTCATCTTTTTCAGATTGTTCCGGTCAAATCCACAAACTATGCAATATGCGGGCACATACATAAATCCATACACCTACACCATTCACACCACACGCGTGCACGCACGGACGCACCCACGCACGTGCATGCAATGAATAAGCAGAGACCTGTTGTTTTAAATTACGCGCATACCCTGTGACTGTGTGCGTTATGTAGATCATTTTATATCACATTTTGACGATATTTTATGATAATCTTACTCCCATTCCATGGTACCGAATACTCACATACGTTCTCTCCTGCTGTGCTTTTAACTTGTCTCCATTTGCAATTAAACTCACATTGACGCTGAACTTTATATGACAAGCGGTGATATTTTCAATGACTTCCTCGAGCTCAGCATCTTCAAGGCATTCTATGGCGGAACTTGTCGCGAGAGGATCTATTATCAATGCCGATGATGTTGATGGGAGATTATTAGAATCCTGATCAGATTCTAGCTTAGGCAGTGAAGGCAACGGAGAACCAAAATATCCGGAATCAGGGGATGAATTATTAGAATACACATCTGAGAGATGTTTGTTGATCAGCTTGTCCTGGAAGCTAGCGACCATGGGTGATGCAGCTGTAGTTGCTGCGGAAGAAAGTTCACTATCATCAAGCCCTCTCACTTCTTGCAGATTCTTAGCGCGCATGGTGTATGTATATCTACCAGGTCGGATAGCTGTTGGCAAAATAAACAAATACATGAGTGATTGAGCAGGTGCGTGCGTGCGTGCGTGCGTGCGTGCGTGCGTGCGTGCGTGCGTGCGTGCGTGCGTGCGTGCGTGCGTGCGTGCGTGCGTGCGAGCGAGCGAGCGAGCTAGTGAACGAATAATAATAATAATAATAATAATAACAAGAGGCCCAATGGGCCTGTATCTCTCACCTGGAACATTGGCATTTCAACTAATCTTACTTAAGTTTTACATCCATCAGTGTCACTTCCAATGACTTTCAGTCAAATGATTTAGTTTTCGAGATATTGACAACAATCTCTGGACTGTTTTTTTGCATTAGTGATTTTGAACGCTGTTTAGTGAAAATAGATGATATCAGTGCTAACTACAGCTGGTTTCTTAACTGTCTCACTGCTGCAAGCCAGTGCAGCCAATAATTTCAATTTTCAAAAGCTCTTGACTTGTTGAATATTTTGAAAACAATTTGGCGGCTTAGCCACCAACAACTTTCAGTCCAATTGTTTTAAAAATATTTATCAGGTTCAGAGATATAACCTTTGGAATATGTCGTCTGCAATAACTCAGTCAGACGGTTACTAGAGGTTTAAATGCATCATTTAAAGGGACACTCTCAATGGACGGTGGGAACAAACCATTATTTGCCCTATGAAAGTGAGACTGCAAATATTTAAGGAGTGATAACTCTGGCATTTGGCATCCTATCAGTTTCATTTTCGCAACACAGATATTAGATGCCGTCATTAACATTGTGACCAAGTTTGGTGTCAATCCGTCAAGAAATAATAAAATGAGCCGCCATTGTTGATGACGGACAGACAGATGGATGGACGGACATACAGAAGACGGATGGGGTCATCGCTATACGACAGCTGACTGACAAGTAAGCGGAGTTAAGAAAACCAATTTAGGCTTCAAACTCCATCAAATAAAAAAATTGAATATGGCAGCCAAACACGCTAAAATTTGATTGGTCCACGGCGACCATGTTTTTTACCTATCAACTTCCCATGAACAAACTTTAATGGCCCTTAGTCCATAATCATATCCCCAAAATTTCAGCCCGATCCGTTCAGCGGTTCTGCAGAGTAAATCGTTTTGCCGAAAACTAGGTCATCCAAGATGGCCGCCGAACCATTTGGCCAATCAAGTTCCTTCAAACAAACTTGGTTCAGCTCTTGCTCTATATGATATTTCGTGAGTTTTGAATCAATCCACTAAACGGTTTCGGAGAAGAAGATTTTTAAAGCCATTTCCTAAAATCGGCCAAAATCCAAGATGACGACCGACCAAATTGGCCGATCGGCTTTGTTTGAACAAACGTGGATCCCTATGCCCTAAGGATACTTCCTGCCAAATATAATTGAAATCGGCCCAGTGGTTATTGAGAAAAAGATGACGGACGGACAGACGGACGGATGGACGCCGGACAGACGACTGACGGTCGCCATGGCATAGGCTCACTTGGCCATTCTGGCCAGGTGAGCTAATAATAATAATAATAATAATAATAATAATAATAATAATAATAATAATAATAATAATAATTTAATAAATTAATAAAGAATAAGAACAACAACGAACAAAAAACAACACCAGACGACGACGAAGAAGACGACGACGACGATGACGACAAAGGCAACACAAAACAATCTAAAGACAGGTGGTCTTGTTAAATAGGACAATTTTTTGGAGCCAAGACACGATGGCTCCTAAAGAACAGCCACCAATTGTGTTCAAAAGATATATCACTTATCGATTAGGGTTACCTGTACCTAGGCTCATATATACCTTGCTTCGACATGCCCATTGCAACACACCGTTCATAACGACACAATGTACATCTTTTGATTTCAACTTCTCCCAAATTCCCACAACGTTTGGTTCCCGACTTGCACGAGAATGGCGCGCCTTTGCGAACCAAACTTCGACGAAAGAAACCCTGAAAGTACATAACATACTGATTAAAATGTAATAGGCCTAGTTAATGGTCGATGCTGGTATGGAAACGAGAATGTGTTGCCAATTTTAGATACATTAGTTTCTCCAAACTATATATGCTAAATCATGCAAGAGTATCACACGCCATATAAGTCTAGATACTTGACTTTGAGGGGAACTCCAGAGAGCTTTAATCTTTTGAACCAGAAACGCCAACATACCAATATCCATTACGAATTAATAACTATTATGTTGAATATTTTGAAACTAATTAGACTTGAAGCTGTTGCAAAATTGACACGCTTTTTGATTGTCTCTCACAAGTCACGCGATTTCGAGGGAGCGGGACTTCCCGCTATTTTCCCGCTACCATATATGAGTGCCAAAAAGGGGCGGGTTCTTGTGGATGTGTTTGTACAAGAACGCCCACCAGAACCCGCCCATTTTGGCACTCATATATGGCCAATTATGCCCCGCCCACTCGAAATCATGAGCCAATCAAAAAGCATGTCTGTAGCGCCACCCCTTCCCAGCCCGCCAACCCCGCCATTAGTACTTCTCAGATGGTCTCTCCTGCATTACAGGTACGGAGTCGGGACTGCGTGGTTGTGTATGGTCAACGTGTTAACTGTCTGACGGCTGAGGTTTTGCAGATGACATATGCCAAGGGTTATATTGCTAGACCTGCTAAATATTTAGAAAAAAATTTGAATGAAAGTTGTTGGTGCCTAAGGTGCCTAAGGCTAAGGATTTCAAGGCTTAACCCTTTTAACCCCGAATTCCCAGAATCGTAATTTTGATTTAAATGATCATACAGATAAGCTGCATAGGCATAGTAACAGGGGTGGGTGGGGGTGGGCAACCCCCATGTTTTGCCTCTTCCATAGTGTATCCTAGGTTTTCGCCACACCCATACTTCAGCCCCCCCCCACCCACCCCGCAGGTCTAAGTAGGCCAACGTTCCAACACGCTCGAGGCATAGGCAGCAATAGCTCCAAGTAAAATTAATTTCAAAATATTCAATAGAATATGTAATAAAATAGTCACGGATTTTGGTGTTTTGGCCGACCATACTCACCAGTTATACTTTTAAAACCCCATGTTTGACAAATCTAGAAACGTGTCTACGTTTCACTAAATTAAATAGAAGATAATTCCCAGACTATACCTAATGTGTCTGGCTGGCGGCCAGACACATTCGGTAAAGTCTGAGAATTATCTCTGGCGATGGTCTGTGTGTGGTCAGCATACAATTTCAACGAATCAAAATGTGTAGGGTCTACATACCTTACATCCATTGCATGTAATTGTACCATAGTGTAGACCAGATGCTTGGTCCCCGCAGACTCGGCATGGCGGAAGTAGTTCCGGCTCTGGAGGAACGCTGCGTGATTTGCTTTGCTTTTTCACCTTTGTGCTAGAATCCATCTGAAAATGGTTTGTCGAAGTTATGTCGTGTGGCCCAGAAACTGGTCTATTTGCCAAATTAGAAAACACAATGAATGGGCCCGTGACAACTACTTGGATAGATATGACGGCCCATCATGTCCATCAAAATACCTGTCACACGGCCGATTGGAGGGGTCATAGCAGACTACTAGTCGCTTTAGACTTTTTTACCATAACAATATTGGCGGGCATATCCATAAATAATTGTGTTACCATTCAATCTGCTTTGTGTAGCAGGGAAAGATGGGTGGAGGAATGCGTGCGTGCGTGCGTGCGTGCGTGCGTGCGTGCGTGCGTGCGTGCGTGCGTGCGTGCGTGCGTGCGTGCGTGCGTGCGTGCGTGCGTGCGTGCGTGCGTGCGTGCGTGCGTGCGTGCGTGCGTGCGTGCGTGCGTGCGTGCGTGCGTGCGTGCGTGCGTGCGTGCGTGCGTGCGTGCGTGCGTGCGTGCGTGCGTGCGTGCGTGCGTGCGTGCGTGCGTGCGTGCGTGCGTGCGTGCGTGCGTGCGTGCGTGCGTGCGTGCGTGCGTGCGTGCGTGCGTGCGTGCGTGCGTGCGTGCGTGCGTGCGTGCGTGCGTGCGTGCGTGCGTGCGTGCGTGCGTGCGCAGAGAACCAAATAAGATAGTGTCACGGACTCGATAAGCTCGTACTGAGCAATCGATAAATCAAATGATCAATACTGAGCAATCGATCAATACAGTACAGCTCAGAAATAACTTAACATGTTTCCAAAAAAGTAAAACTTACTGTTGAATATTTTGAACATAATGGAAGAATCCAGTTTTTGATATGCCACGCCCATCTCTAACTAAGCTCCACCCAGGATTTGTCTGTGCCAGGATCAATAAATCCACGCACTCTATGAATATCAACCTCCAGAAAACTATACAGGCAAGCTGTTGAATATTTTGAAATTTTAAAACAACAACGCTTAGTCCGTCATCAATTATGCGTTCGTGACGAAATTATCTACGTCATTCATGACGTAATTGATTATGATGTCAGCTTACTTGTCACGTAGTTGATTATGACGTGACATGATTAATGTCTTCCAATCCAAATATGTGCTAAATATTCAGAGAACATTTCTTACTAACTAACATATTTCTGTTTTTGTTTTGGATACATTTTAACGTTTTATGAGCTCATTAAGTTGCACTGTAAATCGAGAATCAAAAACATCAACAACAAGCGCGATCAGAGATTGGAAGGTAGCGTCCTCTCGCCTTCCCAGTAACATTACAATGTGACTGGGAGGGCGACAGTACACTATCATCCAATCTCTAATTGCCCTGGCAGGCGTGCGGGTGGGTGGAGGGGCGGATGGGCAGGCAAGACAAAATGTTCGGATTGTTTTGGCTCACGAGCAAAGTTGTCAAACCCTATTCTACGATCACGCCCGTTCTCGCGTTAAAATTTGATCCAAATCGCACCAGTAGTCTCCGAGCTATCTGTAGATCAGAATTGGATCATATCCCTGAAATCCTCTTTCCGCTAAGAATCTCTGTTGTGTTCAGATGTGAGCTAAATCAGATCACTAGTTTTTTACTGCTCCAGACTGATGGGCGGGACAGGCGGGCGGGTGGGCGGGCGGATGGACGGACGGACAGACTAACTTTTTGGCTGGCAAGCTGGCACACGTGTACGGGTGGATGGGCAGGCAAGTAGGTAGGCAAGTGGGCAAGCAAGCAGGCAGGCAGGCAGGCAGGCAGGCAGGCAGGCAGGCAGGCAGGCAGGCAGGCAGGCAGGCATGCGGACAGGCAGGTATGCAGGCAGGCAGGCAGGCAGGCAGGCAAGCAGGCAAGCAGGCAGGCAGGTAGACAGGCATTTACTGTTTGGAGGTACGCAACTTCATCAGAGACTTTTATATTGAACCCTGTCCAAGTCCAAGACCCTGAAATTTGACTTGCGTAGCTATTCACTTTTCATTATGATATGATTATGCACAGCGGTGGCAGCTTCTTGATCAACATGCAGTCTCAATTTGCTGTGGTACCTCCAATTTCCAAGCATTATAGATTTGTACTTTGTCTGTTTCCGATTCTTTTAGGCACGGCATGTGGATTCTTTGATATGAGTTCGTCTACACGCACGCACACACACACACGCACGCACGCACGCACGCACGCACGCACGCACGCACACACGCACACACGCACGCACGCACGCACGCATGCTCACGCACGCATATATAAATGCAGGATATGCCGTTTTAGCACATCAAAATTTTCAAAATTTTGCTGTGACCCCACCACTTTTGCGCACCTTCCTACGCAATATATGCTCAAATCGCCTTGTACACTTTTGATGAACGACAATAGATGGATCCATTTTTTAGCTACGCACCTGCATCCCACTCGATCCAGGGGCGCCGGAAGCAAATTTGAGGGGCGGGGGCAGGCTCCACAAAAATTGGCACGCCAGATGGTATTGTCTGGAGGAAGATATGAAATGGGTGTACCCACCTCTCATAGAAGGGTGTTCGGGGATACCCAGAGTATCCCCGAACACCTTTCTATGAGAGGTGGGACATACCCGCCCACCTAACGACCACAAGAAAAAAGCATTGAAAGGTGCAGGCTCTTCTTCTTCTTCTTTTCGATCGCTGGTATCACACTTGGAGAGCCGTTCTCAAGATGAAATCTGTGGGTTTCTGCAGTTCTTCCACAGGCCCATACAGCTTTTCAAGAAAAGAGGTTGACAAAGGCCAGATCTCTTCTCTCAGCAGCTGATACGTACTGCAACATTGAAGTATGTGCTCTGTGGTCTGTTCTGCTACTCCACAAGGACAAGCGGGCGATGTCGTAAGGTGGAACCGCCTGTACATGTGTTGGTTTAGTCTGTTGTGTCCAGTTCTGAGACGAAAAATGGTCACTTGCTCTGGCCTCGAGAGATGATGGTAGGCATCTTCTGATTGAGGTGTTCTATAGAGGGACTTAATGATAGTCTTCATCTCTGTATGGGTAACCATGTTTTCTGTCTGATTCTCTTCTGCACCCACCTTTGCCATCTTGTCTGCTTCCTCATTTCCTTGGACTCCACAGTGTGAGGGGATCCACTGCAGTGCTATCCCAAAGCATTTGATGGTTTGTAGTGCTTCTTCAAGTTGTGGCAGCTTACCTTTGGTGATAGCCTCAAAGACGGAGCGGGCATCAGATAAAAAGACAATCTGTGCAATAGGGGCTGCTGTTCTGCTGATGGTATTAGCTGCATGAACCAGTGCTTCGACTTCAGCTCTGTAGTTTGTGCAGTGTTTGCCTGTCAGTATTGCAGCTGACTCATGTTGTCCGTTTGGATACTGTATGTGCAGTCCGGCACCTCCGCTCCTAATTGCATCTTTGGCTGATCCATCTGTGTAGATCCTTATCCATGTCTCCTGAGGGTACATTTCTTTCAGCATGGCTAGGGTCAGGGCCTTCTTACTCACATCACTGTGTTCATCTTTGGTTGTGAGATGAGGTACTGTGGTGCGAATAGCTATGCTCTCTAGGTTGTTTTCCCAGGGCGGAGGATCAAGGGTGTGGTTTGGGTCTTCTATTTGTGCTGGCAACATTTCTTGGTGTTTCCTTTGAAGTGCTTTTGTCTCTTTCACAAAACTTGATCTTTTAAGTCTTCCTGATGACAGCTGTGCTTGCCTGATCTTCATCGGGTGGTTATTGAACGATTTGAACTTTGCAGCTTGGATCAGTGCTTTGCATTCCCTTCCTTTGCTAAGTGGGGGAATGCCTGCTGTCTGCTCCATTTTTCCTATTGGTGTTGATCTCATTCCACCAGTGATGATGCGCAGTGCCTGGTTTTGTACTCTGTCGAGGTTCTGTTGGTGAGATTTAGCTGCTGTCATCCATGAGCTGGATCCATACTCAAGGTGTGGCCGTACGGCACCTAGGTAGATGGTCTTGAGGATCCTTTCATTGGCACCCCACTTTGTTCCTGCCAGCTTCCTCATGATGTTTAGCTTTCTTCTGGCCTTTGCCTCTGCATTCTGGATGTGCTCCTTCCATGTTAATCTTCTGTCATATGTGACTCCCAGGTATCTCTGCTGGTCCTCGTACTCGAGTGGAGTACCGCCCAGTGTCAGATTGCCAACCTTGGTTTTGGTGGACAGTGAGAATAGCATGGCTGATGATTTTTCTTTGTTGATGGTAATACACCAGCGATTGGCCCAAGCTGTAATTCTGTCCAAGGCGAGCTGCATTCTGTACGTGGCAGTCGTTGTGTACTCCTCGGTGCACCAGAGTACGAGGTCATCTGCATAGAGGGCTGCTTCGATCCCATTGGGCAGCTCTGCTACAATGTCATTAATGAAGAGTATGAACAGAGTAGGTGATAATACTCCGCCTTGTGGCACCCCTTGTCTCAGCAATCCATTCTGTCCAGATTGTCCATCCACCAGCACCCTAGCTCTGCGATTGTGTAGGTATGACTTGGTCCATCGGAACATGTTGCCACCGATGCCTGTGCGCCGGAGCTTCACGAGGAGGCTATCCTTCCACACCTTGTCAAATGCCTTCTGCAGATCGATAAAGGCAGCTAGCATCACCTTCTTGGCTTGAAAAGTGTCCTCTATGACCTGTGCAAGATGTGTTGTTTGATCTTCTGTGCTCCTGTATCTTCTGAAGCCGGCCTGCTCTGAAACTATAATGTTCTCTGACTCCAGGTACCACTGCAACCGCTGGTTGATGATGCGCTCCATGGTCTTGCATATGCAGCTTATAAGACTGATAGGACGGTAGCTCAGCACTTTCGTCTTGTTCTTTCCTTTTTTCAGAATAGGAGTCATTCTGGCTTCCTTCCAGCACTGAGGAACCTCTCCATTGGTCCAACTGAGATTAAAGATGTCTAGCAACTTGCGAAGAGATGCATTACCAAGGTGTTGGATCATTTCATTCGTAATGCCATCTGGCCCGGGAGATTTCCTCCTTTTCAATTGGCGGATAGCCTTCTTCAGTTCTGCTGAACTAATGTCAACTTTCATTGCATCGTGAGTGTTGGTGTCTGTTCTTTCCTTTTGCTCTTTTCTAACCTCCTTTTGACGCATTCGTGGTATAGAAATGTTGCTTTCTTTTGCATATGCCTTCGCAAAGGCATCTGCAGCCATCTTTCCTGTCAGTGTTTGTCCATCTTCATCAAGAGTAATCTTCTCTCCCCCGACACCCTCATCATTCAGTGCTTTAGTCAGTCTCCATAGCTTTGTGGTGTCTCTCTCTAAATTAAACCCTGCCGTCTTTTCCCTCCAGCTTGTTCTTTTGGCCTCCAGCTTGGGCTTTAGATACCTGGCTTTAGTTTGTTGTAGCGTGAAGTGGTTTTCATGACAGGGATTACCCTCTGCATCTTCTCTGGCCTTGTCTAGTTTATCATGTGCTGCTTGCAGTTCTGTTGTCCAGTAGGGGCGGTAGTTTTTCCTGAACCCTCGAGGAATCACTTCGTTGGCAGCCTTGAGGATACTTGAATTAAATTCCTTGACCACATTGTTGATGTTTCTCCCTTCTACTGCTATATTATGGGTAAGCTCATTGGAACGAATGTCGAACAGACTCCAATTTGCCTGTTTGTAGTTCCACCTTGGATGTTGAGGTGAACTTGTCGAAATACTTCCAGAAAGGGAGAGGAGGACTGGGCGGTGGTCGCTTCCTCCTAACTGTGATCCGACCACTCTACTGAGGTTTCTGTGAATGTCTTCTGTACAAAATGCCAAGTCCGGCGTTGTTGTCGAGTGCTATCGGCGCGAGTAGAAGGTAGGCTGATCTGTGGGATCGTTGACAAGTAAAAGGTGCTTTTCATCTTGCCATGCTTCAATGTCTTCTCCTCGTTTATCAAGTGTTCTGTATCCCCAGCTCTGGGACTGGCTATTAAAGTCTCCCGCAATGAGGAAGTGGCAGTCCGGGACCTGGATTGTGTCAAGTGAGAGATTCTTGTCATTAGGGCAGTAATAATTGACAATTTTAATCACAGAGTTGCTGGTTGTTACCTTGATCCTGATATATTCTGCCTCTTCCATAAAGGTTTTGATCTGGCTGGCGTTCACGCTGTTTCGGACCAAGGTGATCACCCCACCCTTCTTTCTTCCTCTTCGACCACACCGGAAAATCTGGTAACCTCTGATATTAAATGGTTTCCCTTCTTGCAGGTGTGTTTCTTGAATGCAGCAGATATCAATGTTGTTTTCGTACAGGAACTGTTCGATCTCTGATTTCTTGTTGGTAACCCCTTCTGCGTTCCAGTGCATGATGTTGATACTGGGGTTCTCTTTGGGTTTGGTCTTCTCTTTCCGTTGGCCAGTAGCTCTCCATCCTCGTCCCCTGGCTCCACAAGACGAGTTGATGGGACCTCCAGTAGCTGAGGGTGGGCTCCTTCGAGGCATGGAGCCCGGCGCTGCACCTGCCTGGCGGATCCTCACAGGGCGAGCACCATTTCGGTTGATTCGATCTCCAAGTGTAATTTCATTAGCGTTGTGCATAATGCTCTGGTTAGCCCCTCCAAATGTCTGGATTGACACCCAGTGGGTTACACCCCTGCGCCACGTTGAGGCCGAGCATATAGTCTTAAACAGGGGAGGTGCAGGCTCTAAGAATCGATTCCTTGCACTCTGAGTTTCTTATGATTGCGTGTAAATGTTCGAGCAATGCTAAGCGAAGAGCTTATGTATTCTTTGGTCAATTGAACCTATTCCCAATTCACATTGTGAGCGAGTGGGCGGATAGGTTGTTGTGTCAGATGCACTCATTGAGTGTGCGTGCATTCGTGCAAGTGTCTGTACGATGGACCTACGCAGTTTGCTTTGAAAATATTTGATCGGACCTTAGTTCCTAATTATATTTGCTAAATTGTAGCCCAATTCTTTCAGCGGGATTCAGGGGAAAATGTTTTTTTAACACTAGGCTATCCAAGACAAATCTACCAATCGTGTTGAACATGTGAGCAAGGTTTGTTCAGCTCTGAAGACCATGGAGTTTCATGAGTTTCATGTCAACCAGTTCCACAGGTATTTAAATGTAATTTTTTTAATAGTGCAAAATCCAAGATGGCCCATAACTAAATCGACCAAACATCTTCCCGGGACCAAGCGTGGATCTGACCCTATGGATCCTTCCTGACCATCAGTTCTTAAGAACTCGCTTAAAGAATACGATGCTGGATGAATAGACAGATGTGGTAGCAACACCGTTACATCAAATTAGTAACAAACTATTCAAGTGTGTATGAAATAAGTAATTTAAATTATGATTTCGCAGCCTCTTACTCAGCCATATTGGAGTGGGGGTGTCGGAGGGAGTTGACACAGGTTATTAAAAAGTGGCCTTCAAAGTGGCGTGACGAGTTGGTAGCGCGGGGTTGGGGTGGAGGGAGGGAGGGGTGTTCATACTCATATAAAGAGTACAGTGTTAAAGAATCCAAAAGGATGATATTTATTAATTTAGAGATGTAGGAGATATAAGAGATGGCTCCTAAGCGCATCTAATATACATTTTTACATTATTCAGATGGACGCCCTGGATCCCTGCCATTCTGTATGGTTGTGGGAGGAAAAGCAAATCTTACTCATTCCTCAAATAACCCCCTCAGACTTCGCATTTCGGCCATGTGTATACAAATTATTTCTACCTTTGCATATGCTTCACACGTCAAATAAAAATTTGATTTTGAGAGTTGCTGTTAATTCTAATATCCTTTGTTATCGTGTTTCGACATTGCTGCACCCAGTCGCCCATCGTCGCACAAATCCTATTCTACCCACTAAGCAAGACAGTAATTGTATTGTTCTAGTCAGTACTTGGCTAGTACTTAATTAGAAGTAACGGTATGTAACTTCAACGAGGTGGACACAACTAGATCTTACTTAATACTGATACTTTAATAGATCAACTACTACACTGAATTATGACTATTGATACTTGTATATAATATAAAGGTACGCCTGTAACATATGCTTAGTAGTACAATTGAGTAGAGCAGAGGCCAGTAGGTATGTACGGTACGACAGTCACAAACTAACTGAGGTCCCTGGGAGATGCTGATACAGTGCCTGGTAATAAGGTGGGGCATCTCATGTTACGACAAGTTCAGGATAGGTGTACTTAGCTTTATGGGGAATGTATTTGTGCACGACACTACATTTCCCTTTTGCCCAAAGAAATGTACGTGTAGTGTCACATATAACTATATTGTTGTATGTATATTGGAAACGTGTAATTCCATTGACTTCAGGTTATGTACTATGTAACTACGTAGGTCGCATATGAATATAAAATAAATCCAGGATATAGATCCAGCTCGCATTGAAAAGAATAGGATTGAATATTGGCTAAATGAAACATATTAGATCCAATATAGAAAAGGCATATAGCATGTAATAGATGAATAACATAGCACAGTAGAAATACATTCCATTTTGGTCGCACGATATCGAATATAGTCCATTTTGGCACAAGGTATTGAATGTACTCCATTTTGGCACAAGGTATTGAGTATACTCCATTACGAGAATAAGTAATCTTTATACCACACTGGGGGTTGTCTTGTACGCATTTGCAATGGGCGAATTGAATCCTCATTCGAATCCACATCCGGCGATTCCAGATCCGGCGAATCTGACGATGCTAAATCGATGGTGTTCTCATCCACGTTATGGTCGCATATTTGTAAGTCCATCTCTGGCATTAATGCGAGTCTATCTGCATTATAGATGGTTCCATCAGACAGTTCGTACGTATACCGATTTCGTTTACCAGTAACCTTCACGGGAGGGCCGAATCTTTGTTGTCCTTTCCTTACGAATCTTGGAATACGAACGCGAACACGATCACCGATTGCGATGTTTGGATCCTTTGCTGAATGTTTCTTATCATAGTACGATTTGTTGTACTGTTGATTCTTACGCACAGTTGCCGAACCACCTGGTCATTTGTAACAGTTGGCTTTGCAATGTTGATTTTAGTACGTAGATTGCGACCATATAACAACTCAGCAGGAGCCTTTCCTGTAGTACGGTATGGTGTAGTCCTGTATGCTAGAAGTAATTCACGTGTTGCAGACAACCAATGTTTCTTCTCAATGGAAGCGATTTGGAGTGCGTCTTTTAGAACACGATTCCATCTCTCCACTTCTCCGTTTGCACGTGGAGTGTAAACTGCAGTACGGCAATGCTTTATTCCGTAGTGATTTAAATAGTCCTTAAATTCATGACTCGTGAATTGTGGTCCATTGTCTGATACTATTTCCAATGGATAATCATTTCTGACAAACATAATGTCCAGCATTTCTGTAATAGTCGAGGTTGTCACAGTGTGAGCAAATGCAACTTCAACCCATTTACTGTAAAAGTCAATAAGCACAATAGCATATTGTTCGTTTGGTTTGGCAGAATTGTACGGACCTTGTATGTCTATTGCAAGTTTCTGCCATGGTCCGTCAGGCCATTCCACAGGTTGTAGTGGATGTATCTGCGTCACAGCTGTTTTATCTGCTGATTGACATGCAGGACAGTTTCACACAAGTGTCTCTATGGCAGTGTCCATCAGAGGCCACCAGTAGAGTTCACGTAACCGTTGCTTAGTTATTACAATCCCTGAATGGGCTTCATGTGCAAGACACAGTAATCGACATTGTAGAGCCGTAGGTACCAACATACGGTTATTAGCACGCACTACACAACCATTCCAATCACACAATTCATCCCGAATTGCAAAGTATGGTGTCAGTGACACATCTAGTTGACGTTTAGTAGGTCAACCATTCTGAATGAAATGTTGCACTTCTTGTAGAATGTCATCATTAACTGTAGCAGTAGTCATTTCACCCATGGTAATTGCGGAATTATCACCATGTAGTGTTGAAATGATTTCATTAGCATTGTCAACTTCAGCAGGGTCATACGATACCGGTAATCTCGATAGCGCATCAGCTGGCGAGTTTTCTTTTCCCGACCTCGAAACAATCGAGAATGTAAACTGCATTAAACGAGCATTCCAACGTGCGATACGCATCGGCTGTCTTCCTACACCTTTACTTCTTAGCAACGTAGTTAGTGCTTGGTGATCCGTCCCCAGTGTAAAGTGACGACAACGTAAATAAATGTACCATTTCTCACATGCCCACAAGCAAGAAAATGCTTCCTTTTCACCAACAGAATATTTCTTTTCTGAATCGGCTACGGTACGCGACGCGAATGCAACAGGGAGTTCTGCACCCTCCTGTATTTGGGATAGGACTGCCCCCCAAACCATATGCTGACGCGTCTGTAGAGACGAAAGTTTCACGTTCTGAGTTAAACAATGCAAGTATGGGTCGTTCAGTAATTAACTGTTTGAGAGTGTCAAAGCTTTTCTGAGTATTAGAGTTCCATTCGAATTTTGCATCTTTCCTAATCAATGCACATAGGGGTTCACAGACCGAAGCATAATCTGGAAGACATCCTAAATAGTACGACGTAAGTCCGAGATAACTGCGTGCACTTACAGCATCCTTGAGAACAGGTGCATTCACGATGGCATCCACTCTGGATGGATCCGGTTCCAGACCATTATCTGAAATCACATGGCCCAAGTATTTGATTTCGTTTACTCCATAGGTGCATTTTTCAGCGTTTAATTTCAAGTTGCACTCCTGGAGACGTTGAAATACCTGTTTGAGACGCATGTTGTGCTCAGCTTGGTTCTTTCCAGATACCATTATGCCATCAATGTAATACACAACGCCTTTGAGTCCTTTTAAGACCACTGACATCATTTTCTGATAAGCAGATGGGGCGGAGGCTAAGCCATATGGACCTCGTTTAAATCTGTACATTCCATCATTTGTAACGAATGCAGTCAAATATCGACTTTCTTCTTCCAATTCCAGTTGATAGTAAGCAGAAGACAAATCCAGTTTTGAGAACACTTTCGCACCATGTAATTCCGTAAATAACACTTCAATGTTCGGTAATGGATGCCTATCTTGAATGATAGATTTATTAGGCTCTCGCAGATCACAAACGATCCGTATTTTGCCATTTTTCCGTCGTGTAACCACTATTGGAGAAACCCATTCTGCAGCATCTATAGGCTCAATAACACCTAATCGTTCCATGTCACATAATTCGTCTGAAACTTCTTGACGTATCGCCAATGGCAGAGGTCGTGGTTTCTGAACCACTGGTTTGATGTCCGGACGAATAAGGACACGATGGACGCATGATTTGGCTTTCCCAAGAGTACCATCTATAAGTACTGCAGGGGGTAGTGGTACATTGTCATTGTTTGCGCTCTCATATTGTATCGCATTAACTAGCATTCCCGACTGAATGTCCAATTGTAAAGCTTTCATTAAGTCCAAGCCTAATAAGGCAAGACCCGTTTGTACTATGTAGAATGTAGTGGAAACAGTTTTATTGTTCCTTGTCACAGGTAGTGTTGTGCAACCTAATACTTTTAAAGGTTCATTGGCATACGTAACAAGTTTTAATGAAGCCGGCTGTAAAGTACTTTGTGCATGTAATCCAAGTTCATCGTAAATGTCTGCAGGTAAAATAGACACCATGCTTCCAGTATCGACCAACAATGAAACGTTCAATCCAGCAATTGAAACTGAACAGTACAAGTGTTCCTTTAAATTCCTCTTTTTAAAGTCTACACTGCAAATGTCAACCTTCTTATCCATTGTACTACTGGACACCATTTGGACTTTCCTAGGAGAGCTACCTCTGCACATTTTAGCGTAATGTCCTTTTTTCGAACAAGTTCTACAAATGGCAGCTTTAGCAGGACAGCTGTCATTACTAGCTAAATGTTTATTTGATCCGCATCTGTAGCAAACCTTTTTACTACTACCGTCAGTAACTGTGTTTTGTCTGTATTTTGAGTTAGTTGTTGTGGAACTGGTGTGTTTTCTGTCCTTGAGTTTTGCATTAACGTTCGCAACTTCGGCAGTAACATATTCCGTATTTTGTTGTGTTGTATTGTGTCCCGTAATTGCTTTAGATTCCCGCATAGCTGTTTCAATTTGACGAGCTAAATCCAATGTTTTTGTGAGGGTTAAATCTGATTCGAGCAATAAGCGTTCACGAATTCGCGGTATTAATGTTTTCTCTATAATCTGGTCTCGTATCATTTCATCCGTGAGTGTACCGAATTCACACGTTGCGACAAGTTCTCTGAGGGACGCTACATACTGATCCGTAGTTTCATATTGTTGCTGTGATCTTTGGCGAAACCGATATCTTTCAGCAGATACATTAACCTTAGGAATAAAGTAGTTTTCAAGGGCAGTAACCGTGGCCTCATACGTGTCATTTGATGTATTTAACGTATAGAAAATCCGTTGTCCTTCAGCTCCAATTGAATGGAGAAGCAATGCCTTTCTCCGCTCAGCAGTAAAAGAGTCTGAACCTGATGCCAACACGAAATTATCATACAGCAATTTCCATTGACGCCATGCTTATAACGGATTACCTGGCCGTGCTAGAAAGGCCGGGGGAGGAGCGTTGTAACGACAAGTTCAGGATAGGTGTACTTAGTTTTATGGGGAATGTATTTGTGCACGACACTACAGTAATGGAGCGTGAACCAGTATCATATCACAATTCAAATAGCATATGACTATATGTATCTTACTTTTACTTGCAAAGATACATGAAACGTTTAGACCTAAAAAAAAAAAGTCAATATGTAACTGCCACTACATAAATAGCATTTGCATTGATGGTTTGAGTCATCTTTACGGCCGCTCAGTCACGAGTTATCATCATTAATATCAGAGACATATATTCCAACATTCTAAAAAATCTATTTTTAAAGTACTAAAGTAAAGCTTACTCATTTTCACATGAAAATTGATAAAGGGCACATCACCCCAACCCCCACCCCCCACCCCAGCCCCCCCCCCCCCCCCCCGTGGCCAAAGAGCAACGAGGCAGAAGGCCCCGCTGGCCCCGTGCTTCCGGCGCCCCTGCCCACCCATTTTCTAGCAAGATCCGCAAACGTTTTGCGCGTGCTGGGATACTCTGATCCATTAATTCCCAGAATCTCTGACAGCAACAGCGCGCATTATAATTAGTTTTAAAATATTCAACAGACTGTTTAATAAATAGTAAAAACAATTCGTACACTTGATGGACTATTCAATGTTCAAGACGGAGCCAAATTCAATGTATCACTACCACCAACGCTTTCTCTGTATAATAACATTTCTAGATTGTACTTACTCTGTCCGTGTCAGCAATATAAGCATTACGCGCTAGAAGATTATTCATATGTTCTATCACAGTAGTTCTCTTCTGACTCTCAATTCCGACATTAAAATTCGCGTGCGAATTGTTATGCTGGCGATAGTAGACGAAGAAAAGAAAACAAAACCACACGTACTAGTCTACTTATCAAATTCATTCCCATTTAATGTACGCCTAGATAATAATTATGTAGGTTTACTCCCCAATAACGCTTGGTACTGGGCCTGTACTGGACCAATACCGGGCCAATAGCTCAGTATCGACCCAGTAATCTGAGTTATTACGGTTTATTTCAAGACTCGCCCTCGTAAGTTATACAACCAGCCGTCCAGCATACGCGCTATATACGTAACTGAAGGTAGGCCTATACACGTATGTATATGTCCATAATTTTCAGGTCTCAATACATCCATCGTGACTCACGCACGACCCGCATATAGAAAACAGGACGATTTATGAGACACGCTTACTGTACAATCGTAAAATATGGTATTTTCACCGTGGTACGTAAACTGCCAGATAAGCAGGTTAATTTATGAAAAAAACACTAACCCCCAAAAAATTCTAACAAAACGTTTGTCAGTGGTTTTTTAACGTATTCGATGTAGTGAATGGCAGGAAAAAAGTCTACCAAAATCTGACCTCAGAAATGGGTAAAACTGTGTCACACCCAAGATGGCCGCCACTGATCTTGAAAATAACGTAAATGGCTATAACTTCCTTATTATTAGGTGTAAAACAGTAATGTATATGTCTACTCTAGGTTTTAATTGTCAAAGAATTTATTGGCACACATGGAATGTCGATTTAGCCCTGTCGAATCCGTAAATCCAAGATGGCGGTCAATATGGCAGCCAACAATCAGGATCGTATACTATGTGTTTCGTACAAATCCTCTAGGAAGCCAAAGGTGAAAAAATAAACACAGTGCAAACTAGGGGTTGGTTTTCTCATGAATTGGTTGTCACACTAGCCGTAATTCTGTGTAGAAATGGCGAGGGCGGTACTTTTTTCGGACACGCATGCGCCGAGACGCCGCCATGCTGTGTAATTTCACTTTTCGAAAAAACATCACACATACTCCCGGTCTTACTACAAAGACGCGCAAAGAGACGGTGATGAAGAGGCACAAAAGAGTGCCATAATTGCAGCAGCAAGCCAGACCGCGGGCTGGTACTGTACCATTACAGATTAGACTAACAGGGCAAGTACATCATCTGTACCGGTCCAGAGTCCTTGTGGACACTCTTTTTGAGATGGGGTATAGCTCGTCGTATGTTGAATTGCTCCGGTTTGAAAAGAATGCTGCAATATGTGTCACACCAGATTTGCTAGTTGAAGACACAGATCTATTGGACTTGTCATTGTTATTTTCTGGTGACAATGTTGATCACAATATTCTTACCATAGACGGTAAAAATACATTTCACTGGATGGGCATGATTGCTGCGTTGACCCCTGGTAAGAAAAGAAAGCTTCTTGTCAGTATACAAAGAATTTTAGAACTGAACATTGTAAAGATGTCCATAAGTGATATTATAGTGTACCGCTTCGCCACGCATGCTTTTCGAAACATCATGTTTAAAGAACTTCCATGTCACCAAGATTGTGACATGAGTTTTGATATCTTATGGGAGCTATCATTCCATTTCAAATAACCAGTTCCGAATTGACAGTGGATGATGCATATCCTTCATCAGGGACATTCTGTATTTGCCCATGATCGACATGTATCCTGGTGACAAAAGTTGTTTTTTGCCCACATTAGAGTTCCCCAGCAACATAGCCTTCAGACATCATGCACCCCCCCCCCCCGCACCCAGTGATAACGTTTGACCCGTCCCTGTACTTAAAAGCTGCTCAGATCATCAGTGCTGCGCCACAGAATAGTCACTTGAAAGAAATATTACTAAGGCTTGGTAATTTCCACTTGTTCATGAATCTGCTCGGAACATTAGGTACATTCTGTAAGTAATGTACAGTGAAAATGCTGTAGTGCATAATGTGACTGGTAAATCGGTTCAAAGGGCATTCCGTGGACACCTGCTGGTGGACAGGTGTCTTCATAAAATGACTGTGAAATCCGTGGCTGATGAAAATCCTGAATTCGCTTCCCTAGTAGAGGAGACTGAGAGAATGTCTTCATCCTTATTGAAGGGTGACATCACTCTTGAAAGTCGTCAAGGAGGATCAGCGAGGAACTTAATAAAAGAAAGCTTAGCTTAGTGTTCAATCCAAAACGAGTCAGTTTTGGCTATGTTATCAGCGGATGCTTGGTATTGCACGAGCACTGATCAAGGCAGATCGCGCTGGGTCTTAGGTGAATCACTTGGGTGCTGTTACTGATGCCGTGACAATTTTTTTCTGCAGCAGGACATTATAACTACTTGAAGTCTGCATATCTCTACATCCAAGGAAGGAGTCAACTGGAGAGGAGATACCCAGATGTCTACAGGACGTTTCAAGATGGCTTCCATATTATTCGTCGAACAAATCAGTTTTGGGCAGGCCTCAGTTGCGATCTAGTCATTGAACAAACACTTGCATGGCAGTAAAAAGCACAGGCGGCTTGACTCATGGCAGTAAGATGATGGAAGAACAGCGGGCATTGTTGACAATGGCAGCCCCTATAATGTCTATGTTCAACATTGCCATGCAGGAGTTCGATCATCTCGCATACACCACAAGCAAATAACACACATAGTCGACTGACGCAAGGATTGAAAGGGATGCATCAGACCTTTCGAAGATAAGCACAACGCTAACTTCATGTTCACATTTATCCTCTGGCCATGCATTGAGAAACATCATCAATGGTATAGTGGCAAAAGAAGACATCAATGTACATGAATATGAGTTCATGGGAAGAAACATCATTGACAGAATGATTGGACAGCCGTATTTTCATTCTCTTTTAAGAGGGAAGATAAAGCTAAGATCCTGGGAAGTTCATCTGCTGTGAAGGTTGCTCCTGACAGAATCATTGATCCTAACCTATTGTTCCAACGATTCGTTGTGGTTTCTAGGACAAGAGATCTGTGTCTCGAGGAGGGGATGGGATACGAGCTGAGTTCATATCCGCCATCCCTTTTCGAGGACAATAACATCTTGAGAAAGGCTGACAAACCTCGACTTGTCCAAGCCATCACTGACCACTGTAACAAGATGCCATCAAGTGAAGCAACATCAGACACCATCCAGCAGACTGAAAGATATGTGCCTGATGGAGGCTCTTTACTGCACAAGCTAAAGTGGGTAAGAGGAGATACCTACGGTAAAATAGCCAACTAAGCAACTGTTGTGTTTGGCGGTTATGGGACAGATCCTCCGATAACACACAAGAGACGGGCACAAACCATTATTTATCCGATTGTGAACTTCACCAGTGAAACCGAGTTTGAAGGGAAGAAGGAAGAATTCCTATCAAATGGGAACTAATAAGCAGCAACTAATCCGTGTAATAAGTGACGAACTGAAGAGAGTTGGTTGTACTGTCATTCAGGCAGAAGAAGGCGCTGATGTGGACATTGCTACGGTTGCCACAGCATGTATGCATTCCACCACTCTAATTGGAGAGGACACTGACCTGTTGATTCTTCTTCTCCATTACAACCCAGCAGATCGGAAACCACTCTATTTTAGATCGGGCAATCAGTCAAGAGGTATTCCAAGAGTGTACAACATTAATTGGATAAAGCGTCTTCTTGGCAGTGAGTTGTGTACACAAATGTTATTCTTGCATGCATTCACTGGATGTGATTCAGCGTCTCGTGTTTATGGTGTTGGAAAGAAATGCGGCTTCCAAAAGCTGGTGAAAGGCGATCCAGTCCTTCAGTTATGTGCAAATTCGTTCATTTTACGCGCCAAGAACCGCACTGACATAGAAAACTTCGGCAGCCAAGCGATGGCTGTTATTTTTGGTGGGAAGAGCATCTGCTCTCTAGCGGCCTTGCGTTATGACATATTTACTAAGAAAGTCGCCTGCGCTAAATCATTCATTACACCCGGACACAAATAGGATCATGACAAGATGGTTCGTTATGAAGTAATGATTATGACGGCGTCATACTTGCCGCTTAGCTGATTGTGACGACTTATGACGTCAGATGATAGATGGATACGGTGGAAAGGTGAATTATGAGGGCGATAGTGTCTTTCGTTTTTGAGCGACAGTATTTACAAAACTGGTAACAATTTTTACGATATCCCAGTCACCTTTGCAAGAGGACATTAGAAATTCTAATTGTTCACTGTCAGATAGTGTGTCAAATGTTGTACATTGTGATAGACTATCGAACAGTTCACCACTCTCAACAAGAAAAGCAGAAAAATCTAGCATAAAATGCTTTTCATCTTCTACATTGCTAGAATCGCGTAATTTACATAGTCGAGCATCCGCTGGAGCTTTGGGTCGGGAATATATGTTGCTTTCAATTCGCAGGGAATGCGCACTTAACCTTGGTTTAAAGAACTCGCGACGTTTATTTACCATAGGCTCCGCCAAGACGCAACTTTCTATTTGAAATGACTTCTTATAAAGTTTATAGAAACGTAGTTTGGGGGTATTATCAGAGTCGTTTATATGACCCAGACATTGAGAGGCACACACCTGTTTCAAACTGGCTTGGAAGGTGGACATACAATTTTCGGGAGGAATGAAGCTTTTGTTGTCCCACGAATTTAGCATGCCAAAATGGGAAAGAAGTAATTTTATGCAGTTACACCAATGGATCCTTCTATTTTTGTCTATGCCCCGCCCATCACTAGCTAAGCTCCACCCACACCTCGCCGTGTTGTGATTGATCGATCCCCAAATGCCCTAGCTATCAATTTCCTGAAAACTACAGGGAAGCTGTTACATATTTTGTAACTAATTTGACTGGGTGCTGTTGCTGCCTATGGCAGCAACAGCGCCCAGTCAAGTTAGTTTCAAAATAGTCAACAGAATATTTATTAAATAGTAATAACATACCCAGGACAGCCGTCCCATACCCAGCCGAGCGGGGACATTCCATACCTGTCCGGCCAATCTGTGCTATACATCACACAGAAGGAAAACAAATAATCATAAAGTGACACTAGCATAGAAAAGGAGACTCGGGTAGCAGGTAATGCAGAAAAGGATAATAAATCTACAAACACAGAATCCCTATGTAGTATCACATAGAATGATAACAAATATAAATATACAAGAAGACTCAATGTTGAGTCAACAACAAGTCAATGTCTTATATATTGCTATAACAATAACAAGCAAATGGCTTATGTCTCATAAATGATGATGACGACGACGATGATAGCGACGATGACAACGACGACGATAACGACGACGAGCAATACTTTTTTAAGACAGCACTCAGCAGATCCATGGTACTGCATATCGAAAATGGTGAATATAGCTGCCATTTTTGAAAGGAGAGGCAGATGGCGGCAAGCAACTATAGGCCAGTGAAATTAACTTACATAATGTGTGTGGTGATGGAATCGATTGCTAGAGATGGATCATTGAGCATATGAAGTGCAACTCCATGTTCAGCGATAAACAGTTTGCCTTCATTTCAGGCAGATACAGTTACTGACGGTGCTGGATGGAAGGACACAATAACTAAAAGACCTTACCTTTCTCACTCTTGTCAAATTCTTAGTTTATACCCTGTTTCTCATATTCTCCTCTCCTCTCTTTTTGTCTCTCTTTCTATAACTCTCCCCACCCCACCCCACACACATACACACTCCATCCCAACCTCTATCTCTCTCTCTCCCTCTCTACTTCCCTCCCTCCCTCCCCCCCCCTCTCTCTCTCTCTCTCTCCCGCTCCCGCTCCCTCCTCTCTCTCCCGCTCTCCCCCTCTCTCTCCCCCCCCTCTCTCTCTCTCTCTCTCTCTCTCTCTCTCTCTCTCTCTTAAAAGACTTAATTTACCAACATTGACATATTATGAGGCGAAATGGTTGAGGCCTATCAAATGCTACAGGTGGTGTATGACAAGGATGTTGGTCCAGAAATCCCACTCTAAAACCACTCTGAGACTGCTGGTATTTGCGTGATCCTAACTGTACGCATAATAAACTCAACAATATATCCAAGTCAGCAGACTTAGCCTACTATGCGTACATACCAAGTAGCACATGCCACTTGTCAAAATCAGCCTATCATGTGACACCAATAGTTGGGATGAGACCGTGAGGTTAAATCTCGGCGGCAATGGTCGCACGGCCCCACTCGAACATTATCGTTCCACCGGCTCTAGAAGCCAGTCTTTGTACCTTTCGGAGAGTCGCAATACAGGATCCGTATCCCTGAGAACCGTAGCTAACCAGCCCTCTCACGCATCCTGTACATGTGGTGCAACGGAGCGGAGCAACATAACGGACCAGCGCATACCCACGCGAGCTACACATACATCACATTATGCACACCACTGAGCAAACACTATAACCAGTCTTTCCAGTTGAATTGAAAGTGGCGACTGCACCATCGGTATACCTGCAGCAAGGGGACATACCCCAGACACACCATGTCTCAGTTAACTATAGCTTTAACAGCATCTATCCTAATGCACGTGTCCATGAAAGTAAACTCATAGGAAATGAGAGCAACTTATACTAAGCTCATGAGAAAATATGTCTAATCATATATATATATATATATATATATATATATATATATATATATATATATATATATATATATATATATATATATATATATATATATATATATATATATATATATATATATACAAAAAGTCCAACACAGACCAAAAATTGTCTGCGCAGGCCGTGGACAACAGTGAAAGACCCAGAGAGTAAGGAAACGTCCAGCGTGGGTCAATGAACGAAGTTGCAGGTATGCCAGTGCGCAAAAATGTGACTATATAGATAGCAGTGATAGATCTGATAAAATATATTATGGGCACACATCCGGACCATTACAGTTTGCTATCTTTGAATTCAATCATGGAGGAAAATTACCCAGCTGGGAGAATCTGATTCATTCTCTACCATAACTGTTTTCGGTCTTTGAGTAGAACCATGAACTTACCACAGATACAGAGCTGTTATACACTGTGCAGTCTGAGCAGCCGACAACATCTAGCTATGACTTAAATGTGGACCCCAGCTGTACTGAACAGCCTAATAAAGCAATGTGAATAGCAGGCAGCATCCAGCAATAACTTAAATGAGGGCCCCCTAGGCCTAAGCAGCCTAATTTCTCTACATAGAAACAGCTTAATATAAGTTAAAGATTTCCGGTCTCAAATCCCATTAAATATGCTATAAACCCTCTGTGAATATGGCAAGCCGAAATTGCCAATTATTGAGTGCCATCGATCAAAACTTTGTCTAGTTGTCATTTTGTCACGACTGTCCATCTGTGTGTCTTTCTTACGTCATCCTAGACAGTTTAGTCGTTGAACGTTAATGACTAATTTGTGAAAAACTAAATGGATTTCTACCGGTAGATTGGTTTTAGTAAGTAGCCTTCCCAAAAAGGAGACTGGTCCAATTCGTCACTAATTGAAAGGTCAAAGTCAGTGGTGGGGAGGAAGAGAGAAAAAGATGCAAGTGTGATGACGACTGAATGCAACCAATTTAAAAAACCGTTAATAGTATGATCATTAAAAATAGAATGCTTTGACATGTTTTATTATTAACAAGAAAATATTATGTTGGTAAAATAATATTAACTCTTTTATGATCATCATGATAATCTCATGAAATAAGCCGGATGTTTTTTTATTGTTTCGACAATATTTTGTGCTACAATTTCTTGAAAATGCTGAAAGAGAGAAGGGGAGATGGTAGTGTTTGAATAGTTTCAACATGTTAATGTTCATCTCTGTAATTTACAATACACAGGCCGAATCTTAATTTACATCTTACATGTAGCTACAATGTAAATAGGTGGAGATAATACACATGTACATTAATATTTTGGCGGTGTGGTTGCCACACCTAGACCGAACCGTGTCATTGCGTCTATGACTAGTTCACTACTGTGCAAGTTTTCCATTTAATACAAATTTGCAATTAAGATTATAGTATTATGTATATCTGTACATGTGTGCTATTCTCAGACAAGCTTACAGCTTCTTACATTGCATATATACACATAGATACAACACCCATATACACATGAATTTAATAACCATATCATGGACTGGCGCTGACATCACACCTAGTCATATTTTAAAGGACACTTGGCGCAGTTACCACACCATGTCGACACGATTAATCCGGGTGCAGTTGCTAATTTAGTCAGTGCTTGGGATGACGTGAATGCCACACCTAATCCAATGACAAACAACAAGACGAAACATGCTGAAAGAAATTAGCTGGTGTTATTAGATGACTATACTTATTAACTGAATTGAGTATTATATATTTAATACATTTGGCCGGGCTGGTACACTTTCTGCACGTAGGCCCATTATAGCTATTTCTTGTGTGAATGTGCTATCTTATGGGCATAGGTTTAAGTTCAACATAAAGTGCAGCAACAAACTTATTCGCAAGCACTTTTTCGCTAACAGAGTGGTACCACAGTGGAATTCACTGCCAGCTCCCAAGTCAAAGCAACAACAGTTGAATCATTCAAGAACAAACTAGATATCTACTTCAAAGAAAGAACATTTGAATTTGACTGAACAGGGCATACGTATACCAGCCCATCACAAGGGCAACCTGCAATTCTTCCAATACAGTAGACTGATCTTAGAGTAGCCTGTGTATAGACAAGAACATGCTTGGTGGCGATTCCAATGACCAGTAGATACATCTCGGCTTCCACATCCTCACTTTGCAACAGGGTTAATTATGACAGGGAGGATATATGTCAATTATAGCTCGTACTATACAAAATCAAGGGGATGTAGATTACAAGGTACTCTACGGCCATATAGCAATAGCATCATTACATCTCCCTTCTTAAGCTTAATACTATGCATTGATCGAACAATATCTTCAAGTTCAACTAATTATTACCGTCGAGACAGTGTCATTCATAAAGCGTTTCTATGTTCTGTCATAATAGTCATTTTAAATTTCAAAACTGTTTATGAGTTCTCCTGTGAATGTCATTTAGGTGAATTTAACGGAAAATCAATGTTCACATGCCAAGACAATAAATGTACTCACATGGTCCTTTTGGAATATACTTTAAACGTACTCACATGCACAGTCCTCGAATAACACATATAATCCGGTGTGTTTTGCATATACATCCAATATGGGTAAATATGTAGATAGCACATTATACTAACTAACACAATATAAAACGCTCACTACTATTGCTATATATGTGATAATAATGGATATATGCGAACTGTTACTCTGTCTTTGCTATTTCTGTTTACACGATATTGGGATACGCGTTACCGAATTTAGAACGTAGTCTTTGAATCCCGCTGGTCACCTGATGACACGTCCACGTGAAGACATAGTTTGTTCTGCAGGTTTCTGACCGATTGCTGTAGTTGTACCTGTTGGTCCTGGTACTGATGGTTGAACTGATATATGTGTGGGCATATGAGGAAGGTCTATTGTTTCCTCCTGTTCGTTGATTGGTCTGAATGTTTCTGATGTCTTTCTTAGGGCTACACAATTTCTCCTGTATTTCGCTCCATTCGATTCCACAATGTATGACCGTGGTGTAGTCTGGCTAGTTTTATTCTCGACTATTGCTGGTTTCTATTGTTTGTCTGATAGAATTCTCACACTATCTCCTTGTGAAAGTTCTGGAAGTGCTTTCACATTTCGATCATAATAATGTTTTTGAATGGTTTGATGTTTCTGCAGTTCCTGTTTACGACTTACCGTTACTAGTCTAGGAGTTAGTATGGTGTTTTTGTTGGCAATAATGTCTTTGTTCTCCTCCTACCCATTAAAAGGTGTGCTGGTGATCTGAGATTCTCGATCGGTGCTAGGCGCACAGCTTAACGCGTCTGCTATATGCAAGTCCTTGCCACGTTTATATTTAACATTAAGCCAATATTTCTGCAGCTTCAACATCATGCATTGTATCTTTGGTGGTGCATTTGCTAGTGGCTTGACGAATAAGCTCTCCAATGGCTTGTGATACGTTTCTATGTCCACATACTTTACATAAATATACTGATGGAACGTATTACAACCGAATACTATGGCTAATAGTTCTTTCTCAATTTGTGCATATTATTTTCGGATGTTATCAACGACCTTGAAGCATAGGCTACTGGTTGGTTATTTTGTGGTATATATGCACCAAGTCCGTCTTTTGGATCAAAGGATTTCAGAACTGGCACTTTCGTAATATCTTCCTTCAAGATTGTGACACAATTTTACTGTTCTGTATCCCAGTGCCACTCAACGTTGTCCTCCAGCAGGATTCGTAGTGGTTTGTTGATCGTAGACAAATTTAGGATGAATTTAGCTACATAATTCACCATTCCCATGAATCTCTGTAAATCCTTTTTACACTCCGATACTGTCAATTGTGCAATTCCCTGAATCCGTTCATCAGTAGCTTGTATACCATCTTTGCTAAATATATGTCCAATGTATGTAACCTCATCTACAGCAATCTTACACTTTGCATTATTGAGCCTAAGATTAGCTTTGCGAGCTTTGTCTAATACTTCTCTAAGATGTTCATTGTGTTCATTTATGTCATGTCCCCATATTAGTATGCCGTCTACCACTACGTCTACACCTTGTATGTCATCAAATAATTGTGAAATATATTAAGGAAAAATTAGTTACCTCTCCGCGATGTAGCAATTGTTTGAGATGTAACAAATTTTTCCTTAATATGAATCATCCTGGGATCGGGACCAACTTTTTCCGAAATTGTGAAATAGTTCTTTGAAATACCTCAGGGCCAGAAGAAATGCCAAATGGCAATCTAGCAAATCTATGTCTTCCTAAACTAGAATTAAATGTCACAAGTTTAGAACCTTGTTCATCGAGTTTTATTTGCCAAAATCCTGATGACGTGACTAACTTACTAAATATGTGTGCCCCTTAAACTTTAGAGGCGACTTCTTCAACAGTTTTCATTGGATAATGTTCTCGTTTTATTGCTTTATTGAGGTCACGTGGATCCAAGCAAATTCTTACTTTGCTGCCTTTTTCCACAACTACCACAGAGTTTACCCAGTCGGTAGGTTCGGTAACTTTTTCACTATGGATGCCTTTTCCATTTTATCTAATTCTGCTTTAACTTTGTCTCTGAGTGCAAACGGAATTAAAATGTTATATTGTGAAGATTTTTATGTATCCCGATTGACTGCATAAATCTGTTTAATTAAGTTTAGTTCATCGCACGCTTGTAGGCGTAACACTGGTGTGACATCATAATCCACTATGTAAAAGTCAATGACGTAATATTTGTTCTTGTACGACACTGTAAACGTAGCCTTCCCTAGTGTTTTAATTTTATGTCCCGAATATGATACCAATTTCGTTCGTGATCTCTCTAACAGATCGTTGCTAATTGTGTCATAATATTTCTTTGACATTGTGTTACATTGTGCGCCTGTGTCAATTTTGAATCTGACAGTTTTATGTCTAATTTTTAAATCAACATCCCAAGTCTCTTTATTAATTCCAGTGCGCTGTACCATATCAATATATAATTCATTATCGGAGTCGTTGTCATTAAATCATGTAGCATAGTCTGTATCTTGTTCTAGAACCATATTTACTTTATTTCCAGTCACTTGTGGATTCCGTGTTTTACACATTTTGGAAAGTCGATTGTTACCCTTACAACGATAACAGGTCTGTCCAAAAGCTGGATATTTCTTAGGTATGTGGTTTCTACCGCATTTAAAACATGTATCTCGCTGATCACGGCTGTTGTTGCTATGGTAACCAAGTGTGTGTACAGGTGGTCGTTTCTGAACAGGTCTCTGTTTGACCGCATTTACCGAATGGCTGTCAGCATCTGTTAATGCTTTCATTTGACATTCGCTCACCTCCGCCACTCAGCAAATATCTATTGCTCTCTGTAATGTGAGATGTGTGTCCCGTAGCAGTCTGCTTCGAACCTGGTCATTAATTATGCCGCATACAATATGATCCTGTATCAAAGAATCAGCTAGTTCACCGAACTCGCATGATTTGGCTTTCACCCGTAGCTCTGTAACATAAGCATCTATGCTCTCCCCGTGTGCCTGGCTGCGTGTGTTGAAAATGTGATGCTCATATGTCGTGTTTTTTCACGGGTGCAATAAGCATCAAAATGTTCTAGGATTTTTGCGAGGTCTGACCTATCTGCATCCCTATCCCATGCAAACGTGTTGTATATCTCCACCACATCTGATGCGATTATATGTAGTCGTGTCATTGTCTGGATATCAAGGTCTTTGGATTTTATACCACTGGCGACCATGTATATCTCAAACTATTGTTTAAAACGCCTCCAATTTTCACTTATATTTCCATTTAAATTTAAGCCCAATGGTGGCTGTAACTGATCTATGCCTAACACTAACTTTAAAACAAACTTTTTAACAACCTTTTAACTGTCCGGACGTGGTCGTCTATGATATAACTAGCACACAGTAATGTATGACTATATAGTAAGATAACTTTATTCCGACTGAGCTATAACGGGGCCAGCAACAGGGCTAATTAGGACAGGGCAGATACATGTTAATTATAACTCGTACTATACTAAATCAATGGGTTGTAGGTTACAAGGTACTCTACGGCCATATAGCTATAGAATCATTACAATCATCATCATCATCATCATCATCATCATCATCATCATCATCATCATCATCATCTTTTTTATGAGGCATAAGCCATTGGCTTGTTATTGCCTCAGTGTTTTATTATAGTATGGCTAGTTCATTTCATTTCAAAAGATTGTTCTTTGATATAGATCTATCTAGTTTGTTCTTGAACGATTTGGCCATTGCCACTTAATTAAGTCTCCTCGAAACCGTCAGTATAAAGTGATGTTAGATTTAAAACTTTAGCTCTGTTTTAGGGAAATGCTATGATGCAGATGGGTGTTCCCCGCATTAGCTGCGGTGCACCACCTACACTCATGGTTACACCCTGCTGCACCTAGAATTTGTTTGCATGTTCACTTGTGGAGGCCGTGGCGGGTTTAATTCCTGTTGTTTTCATTTTCTGTGTTCATAACTATCCAAGTCTCCACCTCTATTCAAGTGTCTCTTCATGAAACCACAAAGTGCGGACATGGAAGCAGAGATTATCTACCGGTAATTTAAATTGCTACATTTAGTAGCCACCATCAACAGATTGATTATTATGCTATTGTAGAGAGTGCACATCAACGTTAAAAACAAATTCACTTTTTGTGGTGTTGAATTTTCTTTAAAAACAAGGTTCGATGCACTTACTGTGTGAGCGTCTTGAATATGTCAAGTCTCTCAGCTTGTATGGTAGTTGTTGGTAAGGCAGTCCAGTCCCGGATGGTGCGTGGGAAGAACAATTCTTTATGGCACACCTTTCTACAGGAGGTGACTTGGTATGACATGTTGTGCATATTTCTCGAGAAGCGTTTTGGTGGGATAAGTCGGTTCTCTTTGTTGACCTGCACTTGATTTTTTGGTGATTTTATACACCATTGCAAGTAGTGCAGATTTATGCCAGTCTTCGAGCAGTGGCCATTGAAGATGGTTCAGCATGTTGCTTACACTCGATCTGTTGTGAAATCTGCTGAGTATGTATCGAGCAGCTCGTTTTTGGACCAAATCTAGCCGGTGAATTGCTTTTTGGTGGTAGGGATCACAAACCATCATCATCATCATCATCATCATCATCATCATCATAGCATAGCGTTGCTATTGGCAGCCCTATTTAGAGTGGAGTAACTTTAATCGCGGCCGATCTCAAAATACCCAGATGTGCGAAACTATGAATAATGAAATTAGCTGGTAATACACTCCTTATTTGGAGGTTCACCATAAATGATAAACTTCTATACAGACTTGAGTGGTATGGCATTAGAGGCACCACTGATCAATGGCTATCATGCTTTCTCACTAAGCGCATGATGCGTGTTGTCCTCGAAGGTGAATCATCAGAGGAAGCTCCTGTCATATCTGGCGTCCCTCAAAGGACTGTCTTGGGACCTCTCCTATTTCTATGCCATATAAATGACCTGCCAAGCAGAGCAAAATCCCGGATCCGATTGTTTGTTGATGACTGTCTAATATATCGTGAGATAAAATCACCACATGACCATTCTATCCTGCAACAATACCTTGACGTATCAGAATGTTGGGCATCTGACTGGGGCATGCAATTCAATCCAATGAAATGTTACATACTAAGTGTGAAAAACAATTCTCCGCACTACTACAGCCTTGGCAACACCATCCTACAGCAGGTTACTAATAACTCATATCTTGGTATCCAATTCTCAGAAGATCTTAAATGGACAACCCACATAGGCAAAATTACAAGCAAAGCTAATGCTACACTTGGCTTCCTTTGACGGAACCTAAGGAACTGCCCCACATCATGCAAGAAGAATGCCTATCTATCACTTGTACGATCCATCCTTGAGTACGGAGCCATAATCTGGGACCCATATCTCCAATCAGACATCGACCAGTTAGAAAAAACTTAAAGACAGGCAGCAAGATTCATCAGTGGTGACTAGAAGAGCAGAACCCCAGGATGTGTTACCCAGATGCTGCACGACCACGACCTAACACCATTACAAGAAAGGCGTAAACAACCCCGATTGACATTCCTATTCAAGGTGGTTGAGGGGTCGATCCCAGCCATCCCACCTCACAAATACTTGACAACCAAACGTCCAAGAAGAGCTGTTCGTACACGAAAATTCGAAGGCTACCTAGCAAGTAACATCCTCGAAAAGCTGGTCACAAACAATTCTAGATGTTTTTGTGTACCACCAGCAAAAACGGAACTATTTAAACATTCATTTTTCGTACAAACAGTAATAGACTGGAACCATCTATGATACAATGATACAATGATACAATGCTACAATGAAAGGACATCCGACAGCAGGCCGCAGGCCTCTAACCTCAGGAATAACAGTTTCACATCAGTCAACTAGTTGACATCTAGATGACAACTGTGTTTGTGCTCCAACTGTTAACAGTTTCCGATCCTCACTCCATAGCAGACCACCTGTATAATATTGAACGCACTCTCTCATCCGTTGTGTTATGCCAGTATTGGTCCTACAACGTACTTCATACAGATACGGATACGGAAAAGAAAACTCCGAGAGGCGGAATTTGCACAACAAGTACAACAACAAGAAGAAAAATGTCGTAAATTTAAATTTCGATCGATTACAGCGGCCCTTAAGCATAAAATTATGCTAAAATCGTAATCAAATAGGTATGCTATGTAATTGTTGATTTATATTTTTAATGGTGCATCATATGCTGTGTAGTTTTGCCGAAATCCTCCAATTAATTTATTGTTACCACTTTTCGCACAGTCATTCACCTGTAGGATGCTTCTGTCTTAGCTAAGGTTATATCATAGGCTATATCTTGATTCTAACCCTTCCCTTAGGTTTACTATGGGCTTTCGGTTTGCCACGAAATCCCGTTAAAGCACTATAAATAAAATTATCTATACCGTTAAAAAAAAAAGAAGGCGTTATCAATTCAATTTCAATGTGACTTTACAACATTTTAATAAATAAGTAAGTCAATACTTCTAATATGAAAATAGGCATTGCCTATAAGCGAACGCAGACACCATTTATTGCTTAAATAAATAGGATGAATTTGTAAAGTGTCGGGGTAGAATGCACTTTAGGGGTCCCAACTATCTTTAGCAAATACTATTGAAATGTATTATGATGTCATTGAGCTCATGATAGAGTTAAACCTACTAAAGTATATTATGACGTCATTGAATGATGTAATAATCATGCAGCTACCACATGATATTTTAGTGGTCAATGATAATATATTTCAAGGGAAGTAATCGGTTAAATTATTATTAATTTTGTGTTTTATTTGCTACACTTCCACGCTAATCCGTCACATTTAGAACTGTCTTTTATTAAAGAAATATTTCCATTCACACAACTGTCACAGATTCCACCCAAATCTCCTAATAATTGTTCACTATATAACCATTTCACTAATTTATCTTTATCTTTCACTAATTTATATATTTCAAACAGATAAGACATACTTCTACATATTATCGCGATATCGTACTATCATAATGATCGTCGATAATGTAGACGCGCTGGCTTGGGATATATGTGTATCCAATATCATGAGGAAATCTTCATTCACAGTTTCATTGGTCATTGCCATAAATTATCCAATAGGATTTAAAGAAAAATATCTTCAGAGAAGAGAAAATAATAAATCAAACATATTTTGTTTGTGACGTCATAAGGAGCCATTTATTTTTAAGATTATTCAATATTTCCAAGGGAGGTAATTCAGTCTTAATAAATTATTTAATAATTTAATTATTTGATTTATATATAAATATAATAATTTTTTATATTTAATACTGTTGCTATTTGAAATAGCTGTGATTGCTATAATTTATTATTCATGGCATAATGCTTTCATTTTTCATCCGTGTGACTGGAAAATAATTATTGTGTATGTAAGTTAAAAGTTGTAAGCAACTTTACCACTGTGTATTCGCATGGTTGCTGCGGGACTATATAAGGATAGACGAAAGTGTTATAATTATAGTATGTGAAACTACACTGTTTGGAACACATCACTATTGTCGGGTGCATGATGACTGTAAAGCTGTGCCTAGAGTACGGTCTATAGACCATGCTCGTTAACGACACCAACAAGTACGGACCCCTAAAGTGCATGTGTCCCAAGTGTCGAAATGTCCTAAATACGTATGCCCATGTATTGTACATTTGAAGCCAAGATTTCATCATGCTTGGAGGGCATTCTGGTAAATCCAGTCCACGATATTCACAACAATGCGTATGCCCGTTGTGAGTGATATCCGCCAGCATTGTTGCATGTTTTACCGGGACCTTTAAATAGTTACACCAGTCATTAATGACTGGTCATTGACGTTATAAAATTTGAACCGACGTAACGCGGTGCTCCTCGCTATTTCAAAGTTCAAAGTTGCTTTATTTCATGGTTTTTCTATACATGTAAATATAATCTAAACAGGCAGTCCATCAAAGGCATGGCCTATTGAGCGATGGACTCCTTACACACATTACAAAACATTTATACATTAACATATATATGACACACAAGACAGTGGCACAGGGACAGAATGCTAAAAAGCTACCTTGACATGAAAACTTATTCAGGGACTTGACTACCTTTCTGGGATTATTAGCCAGGAAATTAACCTATTTGGGGATTTTATTAGCCATACAGATTTTCGGTTAGAAAGGATATGAGTCTCGCCTCAGACTTATAATGTACAATAGATCACATTTAGGTAGGCCCATATAAACATATATACAGGGTTCGTACGGGTCATGGAAATCCTGGAAAGTCATTGAATTTGAAAATCTAGATTCCAGGCCTGGAAAAGTCATGGAAATTTGTCATTTTGATAAAAGTCATGGAAAATGATAATCTCCCTAAATAAAAAATAAAATCTGATGGCATACAAATGTAAGATGAGGAAATAAAGTTCAGAAATACACATTTTATGTCTTTGTCTGCGATCACATGATTTCATTCATTATCAAAGTCATATGTCCGACCAACATAAAATGACCCAAAACAACGTAAGAATTAAAATGAGGTTAAATCGCTTCTTATGTTGGAAGGCCAAATTAAACTCTTGTGATTGGAGGCATTCCACTGAACTACGTATATCTGGACCGGAAATAAAATAAAAACAGGTTTGTAACGCCACGAATGCCAATATCCCAAATTAATAAATATGTACAGAAGATGTGTTTAAAACAATTTGAGCAATAAATTCACTATTTTCTACTCAGCGTATGCATTCTGCAGTATATTTATTGGTGAGATTTTTGTTCATTTGGGCGATTTCGTCCCGGCCGAATTGGTTACATTATGATAATTAGATGGCGACGATATCTCGCTCTCACTAGCATATGGGGATTCCCCATGATATTGAATGTATTTCTCGCTCAAAGATGGTTTTATGCGTTCTATTAAAGTATGAAATAAACTTGTTAATATTAATAAAAATAACCAGATATTTAGCCGAAAAGGATTATTATTATTTTGAATCTAGGGGCAAAGTTACCAATTTTCGTTTGTCGGAAAAATATGATTTGCAATATTTCTGAATTACGACTGTGTGTTATATACCTGTATAAGGCTCTTTTAGCTCATATTTTGTCAAATTTTCCCCTGTGTGTTATCTATTAGTGCGCAATATATTCGTGAAAGTAACCATTTTAAGGAATGGATTTCAATTTTTTTCTTGAACACCATGGCCAAATACAAGCCTAGACTTTAAGCCTTAAATTTGTACCAAATTTTTTTTTTTAATTTCAAAGAAAATGTCAATTTACAGACCAAGTGAAGAAGACTATTTTTGAAATATGTTCAACAATAGTCTTCTCTTGGTCTGCAAATGGGCTTTCTCAAGACCACTATAGAAGCCATCTTTGGCTGATATGAGTGTTAAAGGATTAATAGGCAATATTTTTTGTCAAAATCTTAGATTTTGTTCAAAATTTACTAGAAAGGGTCATATTGCTTCTTACCTTTTTGACTGATTTCAACCAAGTTAGGCTGAAAGGATGCTGCTACATGTATGATCATAGGCTCTAGACCTTTCATTCAGAATTTTTATTCATCAATTTTTTATGTGAAAACCTCGGATTTTATTAAAAATGTGCCAAAAATTCTCACATGTTGACCCTTTGCCCTAGATAAATTGAATTCCATATGAGTCACTATGTGCTATTGAACATTTTGAAACAAATTTGACTGCCTTTGACCTAGCTATTGATTCTTGGAGGTCATGGAATTTTTAAATTTTAGTCATGGAAAAGTGACGGAATTTCAAATACTGAAAGGTGTACAAACCCTGCATATAATCACGCACATATATATATATATATATATATATATATATATATATATATATATATATATATACATACACATACATACATATATACATACATACCAGGGTTTCAACAAACTTCTAAATACAGGAAGTCTGGGACTTCTTGGGTCATGCTATTGGGAGTCTAAGCTAGAAACATGAAGGTCTAAACTGGTTGAAATACATATAATAAATTTGGTTAAATTCATTGTTTTTAGAGATATCAGGGCCAATAATAGGAAGTCCAGGACTTTCTTGGTATGTTTTGTGGAGTCCAGACATAAACTTTGATGTATATATCATATATACATGTATTTAATATATATGTCTTCCATTAAGCGGTGGGTGGGTAGGGCTGTCCCTTCTTTGATGTTTACATAGATATATGCCACTATGTGCACAAACATAAAACACACGACATTCAAACACATATTTATGGCATTAACATTTACATACACATATACATATTTACTGACTTAAATAAATATATATTATACATATACTCCCTAATTACATCATTATCTCATTTTATTTAAATTTAGTTTGGAGTGGTTTATTATTATATAGAACTTTTGTACGCTACTGAGGGTGGGGTGGGGGGACAGGGAAGAGCTCATCACTGTAATATAAAGTTAGGATAGTTGGAGTTGTTAAGAATCGACAGATGCGTTGATTGTATGTGGGCTATTTAAGAGTAGTAGTAGTGAAAGTAACCTGTGAAGTATGTTTGTGTTTAGACTTATTACTTCAATTATTAGGTTAGGTTAGTTTATCTGTAGTAGTGGTGGTGGTGGTGGAATGTCTTAGGTTTGTATTAAGTTTAAATAGCAGAGAATCTGTGACCATCAGGTATAAATATATTAATTTAGTATTTGTCGATCATAGATTCCCTGGCAATCTTCTTAAAAGGATTTCAGGTTTAATATACTATCGCGTATTTTTGTACTGGTGCTGTTCCATAGTTTTGTGGCTGCTATTGTAATTCGTCGTTTTCCTCTTTCTGTTCGTGTAAATTGAGTGTGTAAATTGTGTTTTGTCCTAGTGTTGTGTTTGTGGATCTCGGTGCTTAGTGTGAAATTGGAGGCTATGGATTGTGGTAATGTATTGTGTTGAAACTCCTTTACAATGGTGTACATCTGTAGTTTGGCTATGTCCTTTAGTTTTAATAGCTTTTCTGACTTGAATATGTTCTGGCCCTTTATTGGTTTAGAAAAGAGTTAGAGTGCCCTTTTCTGTAGACTTTGTAGTTTTGTTAGGTTCCTTTTGTGTGTATTCGTCCAGATAGCGTTACAGTAGGTGAGATGCGGAAGAACAAGGGTGCAGTATAGAGTTTTAATTGTAGCTGGTGTCATGTACGGTTTTAGTCTTTGTATGACACATATGCCTCTTGCCACCTTTGCTGTTACCGTCTCGATTTGTTTGGCCCAGGTCAAATGTTTATCCAAATATACTCCCAAGAAATTGGCAAATAGGGCCTCCTCAATTTCTTTTTTGTTTATGTAGATTTTTGGAATTTCATCTTTCTTTAGTTTGAGATTTGTAAATAACATATAATTTGTAAAAGTGGTAACTTGTGTTTTTATTTGGGGAAATACAAACAAGTCCATAGTAACTATGACATCATAATGAAATATCGTCCACTAGAATTTTTAAATCGCGTTTATCCAGACATAAGCTACAAAAACACGGGAATTAATGCATGTCTGCGAGTAAATACATGAATGTACATTCCATCCGGGTGCGAATGGCGTGGTACCCGGCCTTAAATTTCCTGCTATCAGCGCTAAATATATACGACGTTGACAACAACAACTTTCCACAGCCAGTGTTAAAAAATAATACGAGACAGTCAACCAAACCTCATATTGTATTTATCGATGTATAGATAGGTAAATGCAGCTTTTATCTGGTCTGTGTCAGACGATTTAATCGTTTTACATTCTGGTGTAAATGTACGCTATTTCGTGATAACAATATCACACAAATTTTGGACATTGAAAATACGCAGTAGGTAACTGAAGAATTGTTTTTAAAATTATAAATACAATTGTATGGCCATTGACGCTCAACTGCTAAAGGTAGTATTAGCATTTACCACAATTAACACAAAAATGGATGGATAGATCAACAGCTGCCAGACGAGGGCCATCGTTATAGATTTTAAAATAGCATAGCATCCCTGACTAAAATTAAGGACAGTGGTTTTCCCACCACAGCAGAAAAATCGTCGGAATTGCCAAATTGATAAATGGAAGTAATAAAAATAATCTCATATGAATTTAATGAAGTGTTATCTGAGATTAAAATATAATGTGAGATTCAAGGAAAACTTCTGAATGTTGTATAAAGTTTTAATTTAGTGATCATCTTTAACCTTAACATATATGATATAAGACATATATCTCTTATATAACGGAATGATCAGAATTTACAAATTTAGGAAATCCGGAAAACCACTATCCCTATCACAATAAAGATATCTGAATGAAGCTAAAACGCAACGGATAATACAGCAGAAGAAAGAAACATATGAATTTGCGCTATGACTAACGCGTCAATTACTTCGCGCATTATGAAATGGTAAGCGCAAGAAATGCATCTGCACGATTTATGCAGTCTTTGCTAAATGCATATTATAAATATGCTGTCATATGCAAGACTTCTGCATTATAGAGTAATGCACATTATAAATATGCATGAGTTATGCATTATAGAGCAATAATGCATCATTGCATCATTTTAACATGTAATTGTTACACGTTTAATAAATGAAATACCTACATGTAGGTATGGCAGTATATAATATGTTGGCCTAATATAAAATATCTGAACAGACCTATGTAGAATTAATATATCTGGGCTATCCTATAAAATATCTATGCTGACCTAATAAAACTATATATAATATATTTGAGCTACCCTATAAAATATCTGAACTGACAAATGTAGAACTGGCATTAAATAGCTAACCTAAACTGAATTTCACTATACATAGATGAGTTTGCATCATAACATATGATGCATATACTTATAAAAAGCGTGTACATGGATTTAATCCATATACACATAAACAGAGAGCATTATTATGACTACACGTCATGACGGACAATAAATACAGTTAACAATACAATGCGTATGATTAATGCGTAACAATTTACACATCATTTGACAACGCATATTTGTAATGCGTGATCAAGAAATGCGTAAATATAACCACGCATTACCACGCGCAATTATTCACGCGTCATTTGGAAAACGCGTAATTAAAATAACGCGTTCTGTGAGTCATACAGCGATGGACCCCAGTTGGTTTTTGGTATCTCAAGGAGTATTATTGCTGGAAAAAGCCACTATGTGCTTATGTGTCCAACTAATTTAGTTTCCCAAAAACTTACAAAGAATAGAACATCACAATTTTGCTGTTGCTGAAACTAAAGCTAAGATGGAAGGATCATAAGCCAATGATTATAAATGTTTTCCGGACAAATTGAATGTCTTCAGTGTCATGCAGAATGTTAAAATTCGATGTCATAATTTCATATCATCTGGATTACAGTAATTCTTTTAATGTTGAATTACTGTTACCATTGTACATTATCACATTACTATTGTAGTACTATACTACGACCGAAAAGCTAACTGCCGTCCGCAACAATACCATGACCAAATGAATCTGAAATAAGACGAAAGCAGAGGAACATTTATGCAGGTGGACAAGTAGGGTCCATGAAGACTTACATAGTCTAATTCACGAATGCTTAAAAATTATTCTAATACATTTCATAATCTAGGAACCTGTTGGGAAGACGGCACTGCCTTCCTGTTCGACTCTGAATGGTGTGAGTTTGGAGTTGGTCATCTCTAGGAGATGTGTGATGTGTTTCCCCTCGGACCTGACACCTCATGTGCCTAGGGGAAAAAGTGTGATGCGGTTCCCCTCTGACCTGACACCTCATGTGCCTAGGGGAAGTGTTATGTGTTTCTCCTCGAACCTGACACCTCATGCGCCTAGGAGAGTGATGATGTGTTTGACGATATCCAGGTCATCTGTCAAAACAGCATCTAGATCATTATGCAGAATTGATGAGGATGGATCAATACCATATGGAATGGTTTAATCCAAATCCTCTTCAAAAATGGAAACACGGTTATCATCAGATAACCTACAGCCATTATCGGGGGATAATAAGTGATCATCATCGCTATGATCTTCAGAGCTTATAGCATGTCTCATTCGCAATATCCAGAGAGGTAAATCACGATCTCAGCATAGCTTTAATCTATCATGGTGAACAACTACATGTAGTTCCCGGCATTGGTTTTTGATACCAAACAGTGCCTCTGACAACTTTTTATAAATAATAAATGGACCCGTCCAAGGAGGTTGTAGTTTACTGGACTGACCTATTTTAGTTGCAGAATTAGCAAGATAAACTACATCACCAACATGATAGGCACGCTCATGCAAACGTAGATCATACTCTTTTTTCTTGCGCTTCTGAGCCATTTTAAGGTGATCCCGTGTTATCTCATGAGTTTCATGCAACGTTTGCTGTAACTGTTGGCCGAAGTCACTGGCGTCTGAAGGGGCATCCTCTGTAGTCGCAGACACAGGGCATTTGCACGTTATGTCAATAGGCTGTAGCACTTCTCGACCAAGCATCATCATGTTGGGAGTATACCCCGTCTGTCGGCTTACAGTAGATCGTATAGCTCCAGCGATGAAAGGAATACACTTGTCCCAATCTTTTTGTCTGTCATGCTCTTGCAGGTAACACCGTATACACTGCAAGACAGTACGGTTTATACGTTCAATCCGTCCATTTGAACATGGTCTATAAGCTGTGGTGCGTGTTTTTGAAATCTCTAGTAGATGGCACAGTTACTTAAATAGGCTGCTCTCAAAGTTACGACCCTGATCGGTGTGTAAGAAATATGAACAGCCAAATGTGGTGACAAAACGCTCCACATACGTTTTGGCTACCAGTTCTGCCCCTTGTTCAGGGCGCGCATAGCACTCAACCCATTTAGTGAACTGATCTATGATCATCAACACATATCTATTTCCCAGTGCAGATGTGATAAAGGGGCCCAAAATGTCCATACACACATGTATGTACCTGTTCCAAGGGAAAACCGGCATGTAACTCGCCCAGAGCAGCTCTAGGTCGGATGGAAGCTTTTTTGCTACAGCTATAAATCTGACAGGATTTCACATACGCCACCACATCACGAGAGTATCCGTGCCAGATATATTTAGCCTTCACTCTCTCTAATGTCTTCTGCTCACCCATGTGACTGGCAAGCTTGGAATCATGACAATTTTCCAAAACCAGCTTTTGGAGAGACTTTGGGAGTACCAGCAGATTCCGTGTGGTATTTGCTTCTACCCAGAGATAGTGCAAAGTGCTATCGACAAAAATCAATTGATCACAACGAGCCCACCAAAACTTGACAGCTTGACTAGCTAAATATAGCTCCGCGTCAGAAGGTGTGTGTGACTGCTCAATCCATGATACAACTGTCTTCAGATCAGGATCCTCCAACTGACGCTCCCTTAGATCTTCCGAAGAGAATGCGTCTAACCAGTTTGACCTTCCAATAACCTGGTCTTTTTGGGGGACACCATTCAGCGGTCCATCTGGATCATCGCTGTCTGTGTCGCTGTCTGATAGGTCATTATTACTCAGTTGAAGGCCCTTATGGTTTGAAAAGCCAAAGGAATTACATCATCAACATCTTGTTCAAATTGAGACCATTGCTGCTGAAGCTTGGTACAATATTTGCACCCACCACATGGTAATGAACTAAGAGATTGGCCAGCTTTATAACAGTGGCAAGGTGAAGAATCACTTGGAACTCGTGATAGACCATCAGCATTAGAGTACTGTTTACCGGGCCTGTACTGCATCGTCATATTATATTGGGACAGTTCTTCTAGCCATCTAGCTAGTTGTCCTTCGATGTGCTTGAAACTGAGCAGCCACGTATAATAAATGACTGTCCTAGCAAGTACATATGGTACTGCCTAGTAAATGCTACCACGGCTAGCAACTCTGCGTGTAACACAATATTTACACTGAGCCGGTGTCAATGTTCGGCTCGCAAAACCAATAAGCACCTCTTTCCCATTCTGAATTTGGGATAACTCTGCACCAATAGCAGCCTCTGAAGCATCAGTATCCAGTATGAAGGTACCATCCAGTGTCGGATAACCTAACACTGCAGGGTTGGCCATAGCACCCTGAAGTGTTTCGAAAGCTACCTGATGCTCTAGAGTCCAGTCATACTCTACTTTGGAACTGGTAAGTGCCGAGAGAGGAGCAGAAATACCAGCAAAACCCTGTATGTGCTCTCGGTGGTAATTCATGAACCATAGGAAAGATTCCAGCTATTTCCTGGTCTTAGGAACAGGCCAATTAGCGACGCTTTCCATATTGTATGGCTTGACAGCGGTTCCCTTATCACTCACCAACTTACCTAAGAAACAGAGTTCTGTATGGAACAAATTACACTTCTTAGGTTTTAATTTAAGGTTGTGCAAATCGGGAAAGGACAGCTTTCAAGTTGGTCATATGACTGTCAAAGTCAGTCCCTGTCACTACCACGTCATCTAAATATGCAAGACACTCGCACCAGTTAAGACCTTGCAACACCAGCTGAACAACCCTCTGAAAGGTAGCTGGGATGTTGCACGGGGCATCCGGACAAATTCAAAGAGCCCATATCTTGTGATAAATGCGAGCTTGTGGCGGCCCTCTGGGTCAACCTCGACCTACCAATACCCGGCTGCCATATCAAGTGTGCTGATGAACTTAGCATCACCAAGTGCATTCAGACATGTCTCAATGTTTGGTAGGGGGTAACGGTCTTTGCGAGTTAGACTGTTCAGAGCTCGAAAATCGACGCAAAACCGCATGGTACCATCTTTCTTCCGAACTAATACCGGGGCTGACGACCACTCAGATTTTGACGGAACTACATGTATGATGCCTTTCACCTAACATTTCCACAAGGTGTTTCTCTTCCTCATTCTCAAAACCAAGAGGAGTTCGTCTAAGTTTAGAACGAACAGGTTGTGCATTACCTGTGTCAACCTTATGTCTTATCCCCTTGAACAAACCCAAATCAAGATCATCTTTTGCAAATGCATCCTGATACTCGAATAACATGTATTTAACTTGCAAAGACTGCGTCTCCGATAAACCTGATGTCGACCTCTCATACAGATCCTGTAAGAACACAGGGATGTCCACCTCTGTGGCTGTAGAAGTCTGTAAACCGTCCTGGCTTATGGGGTTACCAGCAAGTTGAAATTCTGTTCTAGGGTCTAAAACCTCCTTAATTTCTGTGACAATACCAAGGTTGTGGTCTTGTTCCAGAGTAATATATTGGGCCGACAGGTTCCTTAACAAAATAGGAATCTGCGAATCTTTGGCAGTGGCCACTGTATGAGGTGTTACCAGACCCTCCAGTTTAGATGAGGGCTGGAGCACAACATCATTCTGTACCTCCCGATCCAGAACGCCTGTGGTCTTCACGGCCTCAAAAGGACCAACGACCACTTTCTGCTTCAATATTACCCGAGCTACTTGGGCTTCCTTCCCATGAGCTCTCAACATTGATGCTTGAACCGGTTCTCCATTAATTGTCAGACACAGTCTAGTCAGATCAATGGTGGCCTTGTGTGCCTTCAAGAAATCCAGGCCTAATATAATCAGATCATTAGTATTGGCAAGAAGGACTGGCCAGTTGAACATCATAGAGCCTAATGCAATTGTGACTGGCTCAACACTTTCCGCAGGGATACATTAATATTGTCTCTGCCTGCACCCTTCAATGAAATAGACTCCAACTTCTTTAAAGGATAAGGTAATTTCTTTGCAAAGAAACACCATTTACTTTAATGGGAATGACTAGTGTCATAGGGTCACGATTAAACTCATACATGCGAACATCATATGATCGCACAGGCGAAGATCTCGGTGAAGCAGAAGGTGATGGCGACCGTGTGCCTCGGCTCTGGACACTCACGGGAAAAATGCACCTCTAAATTGCAATTAAAGCACTTTCCCGATCTGAGAGGAGGAGAAGGGGAACGCGATGGAACGACCTTCCCTTTTGGAGGAGACCGACCTCGACCGAATTGACCAGATATAAGATTCAAAATCTTAGCAACATCTACCTTCATCTCCGCCATATCCTTCCTAAGTCCTTCGACATCTTTCTCCAATTTAACTATCCTGCTTGGAGCCGTTATGCCTCTCAACTGCTCAGGATTATCTGCCTCCATCGAACCAGAAGCATCGTCCGGAAAACGGACCTTTCGAACCTCATATCTTCTGGAACCCATGATCAATCTTTGATTATGGATAGCTGCATTGACCATTTGTACTGCCTCCTCCAGGGTGCTCGGATCTTTATCCATAGCTATTAGAGCGGCTCGTTTATGCTCAACACCGTAGGAATGCATCAATGGCAATTGTCTCGCCAAAACTCTCTGAGGCATCAGGGTAGCCATCTAAAGTGAGCTCCTGAATGATATCTGCAAATTCTTCTAAAGAGTTACCCTCTTGTCGAATATCTTGCATTTTTTTTCTGATGATGTGGGGCAGATCTTTCTTCCCGAATCGCAACCTTAATTTGTCGCATAAACTAAAGTAATCATTCTGGACTTGCACAGAACAGATGCAGTAAAACTTTACGGCCTTGTCCCTTAAAGCTGAGATGAGCATGTCTAATTTATATGTATCGGACCAACGGTACCTTGAAGCAGTATGCTCAAACTATGAAAAATGGTTTCCACTCACATTTTCCATCAAAAGTTGACACTTTAGGTGGAGGAGGACCATCAGAGTAGCTTCTACGACCAGGTGATGACATTCTAGAGTCATTGTACGAAGAGCCATCCAAGTCAGCTCTACGAACTGATGATGACGTCCTAGTGTCATGGTGAGAAACTGATCACGACTCCCTCTTAGGTTCTCTAGGGGTATATACCCCCCTATGAGCCAGGTTATCAACTAGGGTCTGATCACCCTTTTGTTGACTAGTTGAGTTAAGGAGTGCCTTGTATTTGATACCTTGAGCTAGCAGTTCCATGTTCAGTCTAGCTACTTGCTCTTCCAGGGATTCTTCCCTTGGGTGCGAGTCGACCCCACCAACAGCGCCTTCATCATTGATGTCGAATACGACGTCCCCAGCATGGAGCAATCGTACACGGTCTGTAGCTGTGGCAGGCAGATCAGGATCTGCCTTAATGACGGCCAGAGATATGGAACCTCCTCTGGACTCACGAAAACTTACTATGCCAGCAGCTCGAATTTTACCAATATTATGGAGTGCACTAAGTTCCTCCACGGTTGCAGTGTTAATACACAAAGGTTTCGGCATTATGGGTCACCTGTTGATTTATACCAGGGAAGCGAAATTAATATTCGCTAAAAAGTAATATCATTTACTGAAATAAGTTTTGAGCGTATGCTTACTGAAAAATATAACTCACTGAGTAGTGATGGTGGTGCAACTCCGGAGAACGTCTAAATGAATCTTCCGAAGCCAAACCAGATTCAGTAGAGTACCTGCATGCAAACCATCCTTCAGAAACTCGAAAGCATAATGATAACGGACGCGTTTACGTGCACTAGATTTTTTACGGAGTATTAACTCTACACTGCATTTGATGGTGCGTACACTAATATCTGCATTAATTTTCTCAATTCTATCATTGACAAGAGAGAGTTGGTCATGCAGTTGCAGCTCTTGGTCTTTGAAGGAACAGGGATTCAAATGGTGAAGTTGCTCATTATACAGGACCAGATAATACGCTGGGATATCGATAAATTTCACCGTTTGGCCGTAATGCCGTACTATGTCTATCGCACGTTGATAGTGTTGGCAAATGCGGTCTACCGCGAGTTCATCATCGGCCGTCCTTAAATAGACAAAACCATCGCCTCGTTTCTCGGTAAGGTCGCAGGTTCCGGCCCAGATATAGAAAACGATACGGTGAAATTTCTGAACGGCGTTGGCTATTCTCGACTGCAAAATATTAACCAGTTCTTGTGTAGTACCACCGCTTTTACACCAATGCTCAACAAACCCAGTTTGATCATCCCTTTGCAAAATGAAACCTTTACTTGTACCCAACAAAATTGCTTTGTGGGTAATGGACTGATCCACAGAAAACTGGGTGTGAGCCAAAAACTCCTCAGATTTAACTTGAAACGAAGGCATAAGCTGAGTATTGTTTTAACAGAGTAACTAGCAATGTGATAATGAACTTTTTGAATTAATAATAGCAAGAAAAACCCCCAAATAATCTTCAGCGTAATTAGTAAACCTAATATTACAATTGAAACATATTTGTTGATTAGAAGGGAGATTACCCTCTAATGTTCAAAAAGTTAATAATAATGATAATAATAACAACAACAGTGATTTATATCACTTCTTTATTTCAAATAATTCTGAAATAAACAACGAAATTGAACTGTACTTAAAATATAAAGAAATATCCAAAAACCGACGGTTAAATTACAGCTCAGAATCGCGGTTTCCTACATATGACACTAAAGACAACTAACAATAACAATCCAGAAACTATAGGGTTGTCATTCCACGGAATACTGACATAGATGATAGAACCTAGCAGGAAAATATACCTCGATTCATTACAGTTCAAATAAATAACATTGACTCTTGAATTTATGACGTATGTACATTGTACATTTATTTATGTAAGGTATATTAATCTATATACCCGACATTTGAATGATATAGTATAAATAAATAATATATATTTAACTATAACTCACCTATCATCTGTGATTGTTAAATAATACAAAAATAACTCTAAAATAATCAAAATGGCGCCCAGAGTCTGTAAAATTGACGTTCGGGCAGGACTAGAGTAGTCTTTATATTTCCGAGAATTCTATCTTTTTAACAGCAAAATCATAAGTAGAATTTAGAAATAACTAATAACAATTTTTAATTTAGGGCCCAAAGTACTCCTGACACCATTTGTAGTAACTTAGCTACATGTAAAAGGTTACTCACCCAACAGAGGTCTCGAATCGGCCCGTGGAACCGGCGGCAGATATGCACAGTTCAAGTTCCAAGGTACGACTGCCGGGCGTCCGTAGAAATGGCGGGAATCAGCTAGCCCAGCAGCCGCGAAGCGCGAACTCCGGGATTGCGGGATACCGCCGGCACCACACTAGCTTTCCAGTCCTTCTGGAAGCTATGGATTCGTAGATCAAAGATGCCCTTGGTAAAAAGACTACGTTTATACAAAAAAACCTGCGTATCCTTGATGATGTATAACTGTAACAGCTGGGCAGCTCCAAAAACAGCTCTAGACAAACTTGTTGCCTGCCACCGCAAACACCTACGCACCATCACTGGACACCGATGGCCAGAGAGCATAATTTCCAACGATGCACTATACAAGATGTGTAAAACGCCACCGCTGTCTGTAAAAGTCGCACAGCAAAGATGGTCCATGTTTGTCCATGTGCTAAGGATGCCAGAAGACACACCAGCACAGAGAGCCTTGGAATTCACTCTACTCGGAGCCAGCAAATACAGAGCCAGGAGAGGACGTCATTGCATAAATCTGCTAAGCGTGCAACGAGGTGACTTAAGAAAGCAGGATTAGGTACACTCAAGTCAAGAATGGACCTGAGGAAGTTAAGGATTTTGGCTCAGGACAAGACACAGTGGGCAAAATCGAAGAACGACTGATTGCAGCTGTAGGATGTTTCTACTACTACAGCCACAGAATACATTAATCATACATACATACATTACAACCTACCTTCTTACTTACATTACTTAGCTCTTTCCTTCACTGAAGGCAAGGGTAGTAGGATGAATTTTTTTACGGCCGCTGTCTGCTGGGTATTGCGGTATTGAGTGAGTGAAGGCTCCTTCAGATATCTCCATACTCTCGCCAATGATGAGATTCATAATAATTCGCTTGAATGCTATCTCAGTTTGTGGCAAGAAGAGGGTTAATACAATAGCCATAGCCTACACACTAAGTCATAAAGTACAATGACAACCTCATTGGCTGATAAAGATCACATGGCTTACGTTGATAGCAACAGGCATCATTCATTTTCCTTACTTTTGAAGTGGAAAGATGAGAATTTTATATCCAGTATTACATTGCACATGATTATGATTCGAGTGAACTTTTCTTTTCAGAATAATGAGTGTCAAGGACTCTGTTGGTTACTCCGCTGTGAAGTATATCTTCTTTGGTCTTCATGTCCTTGTTTGGGTAAGTTTCAGTCTTGCAAAAAAGGTTAATGCAATCTCAGAAAAAGTAATTAATTTTGACCGGAAGCTGTTGCTGCTTAAGGCAGCAATGGCTTCCAGTCAAATTTTTTTCTAAATATTCAACAGAATAAGTTTTAGAAATGTACTATAAAGAATTTACTTCTTCTGGGATTCTTCGGTGAAAAGCTTAATCATTGCATTTAACCTGTTAACCCTCAAATTTGTTCAAGAAAATTTCAATTTTTTTTCATAGAACATCTCCATTTACAGACCAGGAGAAGACAATTTTTGAAAATTTATCACTGGAATGACTGGCTCTGTTTTCGAGCCAGTTATTCCAGTTGATCGGCAAATTGACATTTCCTAAAGCGACTGTAGAGGCCACTTTTTACCACCTTGGCCATTAAAGGGTTAAGCGATCTATTAGTTTTGGTGACTATTATACATGTAGACATGTACATTGTAGATTAACTGTAGATTCAAAATTTTGTAAAATTAAGAATGGCATTATATATATATCTGTATTTGTACATGTATTTAAAAGTTTTTGATCAACCGTACATGTATTTTTCCCCTTTCCACCACCACCACTCGTCCCCCCCACGCCAAATTATTTTTAGAATATTTAACTGAGTACTCGGTTTATTGGTCAGAAACAGTCACACACTTTGCCTTTGTAATTGTCATTAACCCTTTCATCGATGAATTCCCTATTTCACATTTTAAGACACCTATACACGAAAACTGTTGAATACATGTATTTTGAAATTAATTTGACTGGAAGCCATTGCTTCCTTACGCAGCAATGACTTCCCGTCAAATTAATTTCAAAATATTCAACAGAATAAGTTTTATATCGTAAAGAATTTACTTTTTCAGGGATTTGTCGTTGAAAGGGTTAACTGGGCTAATTAATTTGCCAGTGTTCCAATTAATTGATTTAATCTATAAGTTATTGGTTTGCCTAGATTCAACCAAGAGATAGATGATGATTTCAGAAATCAATATTGTCTGCCTATAAATTGACTGCATGTGCATTCATGAATATTAATATCTCTTGACCGGTCAAGCTAGAAAACAATTCACCTTTCCAGAGTATCCATCGGCCCATCCATCATCTGACCTCGTATGACGTCATAATCAGCTCAGCACGTGTATGATGATGTCACAATCATTACATCACAAAGGGTTCCATATAGACTGTCATCAAATCTCAAATGGTCCGACACGTTGAGTCAGTTGTATATCTTTGTAATTCTTTGCTATTTAATAAACATGCTGTTGAATATTTTGAAACAAATTTGACTGGGCGCTGTTGCTGCCTTAGGCAGCAACAGCATCCAGTCAAATTTGTTTCAAAATATTCAACAGCTTACCTGTGTAGTTTTTTAGAAATTGATAATCAGGGTGTTCAGAGATCAATCGATCCCAACACAGCGAGGTGTGGGTGGAGCTAGAGATGGCCGGGGCATAACTAAAACTGGAAAGGTCCATTGACATCGTCACATAACCCTTTAAATTGGGGAAACCATTTTTAATTTCATTTTTACAATTATATTATATAACATCACTTATTACATATACTTCTTAGTCTAAGTCATTAATTCTTTCAACATTGAAATACTATGCTAATTTCAAAGCAACGATACCAATGACCCGTCGAATATTTTGAAGCTTATTTGACTGGAAGCTGTTGCTGCCTAAAGCAGCAACTGCTTCCAGTCAAATTAGTATCAAAATTTCAATAGATTATTTCTTGAATTATAAGGAATCAGTTCTATACCTGTGACTTAAGGTTGAAAGGATTAAATATCTATGACCGTGCAATAAATCTTAATGCAGTAAAAATGGGTAAAATGAGAAAGTTTTGTGATCGATCATTAATTGATCTTCGGTTAGTATGTAAAAGCAATCATGGATCACAAAATAGTACCAATTCCTAACTCTAATTAATGCCAAACTGTCTTTGTTTTTTATCGCAGATTTTGGGAGCATCATTGTTGGGCTTAGGTATATGGCTTCAGGGAGCGAAAGGACCATTTATTTCACTGACACCGACTCATACGTACCTAAGCCTGACTGTTGTCTGTATAGCTGTCAGTATTGTTATCCTACTGGTCGGATTCCTCGGCTGCTATGGCGCGCTTATGGAGAACCAATGTATATTGGCAGGGGTAAGTGGTCTGGTATTATTTGGACAAATATTTATTGTGCGATCTGAAGCATAAATGCTGATGTTAGCATCCTGAAAAGTGAGTGATAGACATCAATATGACAAATCTACATGTACAAAAAAATGTAGCTAGTTTTGCAAGAAATAATGGCTATATACGTTGTACATGTAGCAATTGTATTTTAAACGGAATCAATTACAAAGACATTTTAAATCAGAATGTCAAGACTTTGAACCATGAATCCCCCAAATCTCAAATTCAAGGTACATATATACAGGTAATTCGTTGAGTAATTTGAAACTAGTTTGGCGGAGAGATGTTGCTGCGTATAATAGAATGTTTGCAAAATTGGAAAGTCACTGAAGACATACATGTACATGTATGATTCAGACAGTTACAGTCAGAGCCTTGCCCCTTTCGTGCCTGACATACATGTTCATGTATGTCTCTGATGCTGATGTAAGCTTCATGTGCAGTGTGCATGTTGCAAGTTTTAATTATGGCATCAGATACCTGACATGCCTGAGCGACTCTGATAAGATCCCTCCATTTATTACGCTTTTGATGCAAATTATAATGGACCTTTCCAGAGTAGTGATGTCATATGACGTCATAATCAGCTAAGTTGTGTGTAGGATGATGTCATAATCATTATGTCATAAATGATTCTATTAGGCCCGTCTTTAACTCTTAATAGTCTGACACATTGTATGAATTGTTTCTTTATTATTTAATAAACATGCTGTTGAATATTTTGAAACTAATAGGCAGCAACAGCACCCAGTCAAATCAGTTTCAAAATATTCAACAGTTTACCTATAGTTCTCTGGAAATTGATAGTCATGGAGTTCATAGATCGATCGATCCCAACACGAGTGTGGTGTGGGTGAAGCTTAGATAGAGATGGGTGATGGATACATGTAGCTAAACATGGAAAGGTCATTATCCCGTGTCTGTTGACCACATAATTAGAGTAACCCTTTAATGGTCAAGTTTTATCGTGAAAATGAAAGTTCTTTGAAAAATTACGGTCCATTAGTTGCAGGCCTAAAGAAGGCTATTTTTGGAAATTTACAGTTGGAATGAGTGGCAAATTGGCATTTCGCAACAACTCTGGAGGTAAGTTTTCCCGCCTTGAACATTAAAAGGTTAGTTTAAGTTGCTTGTTCCCACAAAGAGGTTTTAGGGGTGGGTGGGGGTGGAGGTTCACCCAAGCAGGCTCGATAATGTAATCATACATGTAATATTATATGGCATAGCTCTCCACGTTTAATTTACCTGTGAGAGGCTGTGTTGATTATTTTGAGGTAATATTGTAATCCTGTTCATATTACTTGTACTTGGCTGTTTCAGTACTTTGTGTTTGTGATTCTGCTATTTGCTGCGGAGGTGTGTTGCGGAGCACTCATGTTTGTCTACAGACAACCGGTAAAATGGCTAAAGCTAATAATTCAGGCACTCAGACTTTATCGAAACCATATTATATCATGTACATGTATATATAGTCATGATAGTTGATACTGATAGGCTCCACTCAGTTTAAACATGTGGTGGGACTGATTTGACTTTAAATCCTGAGTTCCCATACATGTAATCTACATGTATCTACATTTCAACTTAAACTACTTGTACTATATAGGTAAACTGTTGAATATTTTGAAATGAACTTGACTATGACAGCAACAGCTCCCAGTCAAATTCATTTCAAAATATTCAACAGTATGTTTGTTAAATGGTAAATTCATCAGAGACATAAAATTCATACACTTTCATGACACACCTTTCAATTTTCGTAGAGAAGCTTCATCATTTTGATTGTGACGTCAGCTAATCTGTGACGCATTTAATTATGACATCACAGTGACAGATCATATCCTGCTGTTGAGTACTTTGTTGAATTGTTAGACTAGTCATTAGTGAATTGAGGAATCCTGTTTTAGCTATGCCCTGCCCATCTTTAGCTAAGCTCCACACACGGTTTGCCTGTGTTGGGTTCACTAAACGTTTAAACATATTATTTTAGATCTCACTAGTGTACTGTAATAAAGTTGTGCACTAGTGGCGCATGTCTGGAGCAATCTATATTACTTTGCCACTTCTCACGAAGCAGTGATGGCGTAACGATATCACTGTTTTTTTGCTGCTGTTAAAACATTATAGAATGAAACATTTTGATAAATTTTAATAGAATGCTCAGAAAATTTAAAAGATCAATTAAAAACTAATTTTAGACCTTGGATAATAATATTTTGCGTTTTCGCGTTTGTGTTTGCATTAGAACTAGTGGTGGTGAAGCGCTATGGAGTGAATAAAAAGATAATGTATAATGTTAAAAATTGACCTTTCCAGAGTATTTGTCCATCATCTGACCTCGTATGACATCATAATCAGCTCAGCGCGTGTATGATGACGGCACAATCTATACGTCACAAAGGGTTCCATATAGACCGTCATCAAATCTCAGAGTACGACACGTTGTATGAATTGTATGTCTTTGTAATTCTTTGCTATTTATTAAACATGCTGTTGAAGATTTTGAAACTAATTTGACTGGGCGCTGTTGCTGCCCAGTCAAATTAGTTTCAAAATATTCAACAGCTTACCTGTGTAGTTTTTTGGGAAATTGATAGTCAGGGTGTTCAGAGATCGATCGATCCCGGTACGAGCAAGGAGTTGGTGGAGATTAGCTGGAGATGGGGGGGGGGTGCCATAGCTAAAACCGGAAAGTTCCATTGCCTCACGAATGACATAGATAAGTCCGTTACGAATGCTTAATTGCTGACGGACTACGCGTTGTTGTACTACATGTAATTGTATGCTTTTACTGTATAATGTTAAGAAAATAGCAAGAATTCACCTTTCCAGAGTATTCAGTCAGGCTGTTCAGAGATTGATTGATCCCAACACGAGCCAGGTGTGGGTGGAGCTTAGCTAGAGATGGGCGGGGCATAGCTAAAACCGGAAAGATCCATTGGTGTGAAAATTCAAAATAATAGCATATATGATAAATAGAATCTCACACTTGTTGTTGACATTTTGTATTGAATTTATCACATTGGTTGATTATTTAAGATCTCATTTGGAACTCGCAAAAGTTTGTTTCAAATGAGTTCTTACTAAAATCGTGTAATAAATTTAATACGAAATGTCAACTCTATGCACTGCTGCCTCTGGTTCTTTCCAGATAAAAAAGACATTGCGGGAAGAGATGCTTTTCAGTATACGTCTACATCACGATAGCGGCATGACACGTAATGAAGTGGAGATACTGAGCTCAACATGGGCTGGTCTACAGAGAAAGGTTAGTCAGTGGATGATAGTACTCAGGATTCTATGTAGAAATTGGATAACAGGGAAAAATTAGTAATTGTGCAAGCTTGGTGACCCTTTTGCAGTCCTTCATTTTTTAAAATACCACGGGTGAAAAAAATCACACTCCTCAAATCCGCTAGGCGTGCATTTCACACTTCACCCCTCAAGTCGATGAGGGCTGTGATTCTTTGTATTATTGGCTCACCTGGCCTGAAAGGCCAAGTGAGCTTATGCCATGGCGTCCATCCGTCATATCGCTTCTTCTTAACTTTTTGACCGATGTCAACCAAATTTGGCTGAAAGGATCCTATGGTGGTACCCTCCAAAATTTTTTTCACAATTTTGATTGATAAATTTTTTGGGTGAAAATCTTTACCGGAAATGGTCAAAATGCTACTCCTTCTTAGCTGCTTGACATATTGCAACCAAATTTGGCTAGATGGATTCGATGGTGGTAAGCTCTAGAACTTATATTCAGAAATTTGATGGATCAATTTTTTGGGTGAAAAAGATTTTATGAAAAATCTACCGGAAATGGCCAAAATGCTACTCCTCCATAGCTGCTTCACATATTTCAAACAAATTTGGCTAGATGGCTTTTATGGTGGTAGGCTCCAGAAAATCCATTCAGAATTTTGATTCATCAATTTTTTTGGGTGACAATCTTAGATTTTATGAAAAATGTATCGGAAAGTGTCCTAATACTGCTTCTCCTTACCATTTTAAGCGATTTCAGCCAAATTTGGCTGAAAGGATCCTGTGGTGATGGGCTTCAGAATTTCCATTCAGAGTTTTGATTCATAAATGTTTTGTGTGAAAATCTTAGATTTTGTGAAAAATTTACCGAAAATGGTCAAAATGCTACTCCTCCATAACTGCTTGACATATTTCAACAAAATTTGGGTAGATGTATTCTATGGTGATAGGCGCCATAACTTTCATTCAGAATTTTAATTGGTCAATTTTTCCGTTAGCCATCTTGTTTAATGTAAGGAATCGTGTATATTTAAATGCAAATGTTTCAAATGCTAATGGTGCAGGTGAGCGTCACAGACCCTTTAGCCTCTTGTATATATTTATACATTAGAGGCTGCATAGCGCACATATATTATGTATGGAGTACATCCCATGTCATGCTGGCGGGTCTACTACTAGTGTCGATTGACATACGTCATTGGAATGTACGCGCGATGCCGATTTAGACGGGTGTGACATTTTATACTCCTCAAATTAATTTACAGGTGCCGAGGGGTGCAGGTACGATCGCACCCATCAAAAACGGAGGACCGCTTTTGTGACAAATTGCTGTTGGAGCATTGTTAATTTTTACATGCACCTCATACTTTGGAACTACATGTAGTATAAGTCGGTGTGTCTGTCATATTTTTTATGTTTTTTTAACAGAGATGACAGCTCTGTTGCAAAAGTTCTATATCATGTATATAGTGTGTCTCTCTTGTTTATTGGTAGACGGAGCAAGGATTCTAGTTTGACGGACCTCTGTATCCTATATACATTGCCCTCATACTTGTACATGTAGTACACATTTTTAAAAGAAAAAACATTCTTTTATTCATTATGTATATAGCAGCAACCAATACTGGTCTTTGTCAAAAAATGGCAAAGGTCTGACTGACAAACATACGGACATGTGCATGCAATCAATATCAGGTCAGACGATCTCCCCTAATGTACCGTGACAACATTTTCAGTTATCACAGATCGATATACCTGATAATTTTGACCATAACTATTTTGTGGTATGGATATATCCTTATATGCATCTGCCTGTAAAATGTACATCTATCTACAGTATCCCTAGTACCACCTATAACCAACTTTACCACGTTCATGACTGTGATGCGTGTTAGTCTCGACTATGACAGGTCAAGTCTCGACTAAAATAAAGCGTGTGTAAAAGTAAACAAGACTGCAGCGAGACCACTACATGATTCCTGCGCGAGTATATGTTTAGTCAGGTTTTCTAATGATCATGGTCGTGAGAACATGTAGACCTCACCAGTCGCAATTACCATCTTATTTATCAATATAGACGTGTTGGCTTATGTCATGTATATGTACATGTATGAAGCTGATTTATGTATACTACTTCGTTAACTTTACAATCCAAAGATTTCCTCGTAAAAATCCTGAATAAATAACACCAAGAAGATTGTGCGATTTGCACCCGTTAAAATAGTTAATATACATGTATGTTTGCAATATACAAGAGTGCGTGTTGCATTATTTTTATAAATGTGGAGTAGTGAGTAAGATGGCCGTCGACGATGAAATTCTTGCGCTTCTAGTGATCAGGTTTTATTTATTTCGAGTGTATGCCTTTGCACGATTATTCTCGATTTTTTTGCTGTCATTGATGCTTAATTTATTTTGTATGGTCCCATGTGTAAATGTTTTGTTTCTCAAGGTGTTTTTGTTTCATCGCAATCAAAAGCATGAACATAATGGAACAAACTCAAACGTTACTGTCCCGGTTATGTTTTTGTTTCATTGTGAAAGTTTCTAAATTGGTTCTGGCTGGTACTGTGTCACCTGACTCCAGGTTTCATTTCAGAATTAATGTGTGTGAGCTTTAGAAGATACTTAGAGCATGTGAATGTATAAAAGGAGGTCAACGGTAATGTTCAGATTTGGTCTTGAACAGTGATAAAATCTGCTGTTGCCACTACTACTATTACTGCTGTTGCTGCTAGCCATTTGTTGTCTTGTTCTTCCAGTCAAATTAAATTCAACAGCTTTTCTGTATTTTTGCCACGGTAATGGGATTTCATTGTTGAAATGATTAACCCTTTAAATCTTGAATTTGGTTAAGAAAATGAAAATCTTCTCTTAGTAGATGTCCATTTACAGGCTATGAGAAGGTTATCTTTGAAAATGTACCACTAAAATGACTGGGTTGCTTATCGAGCCAGTCATTCCAGTGGTAAATTTTCAAAAATATTCTTCTTGTTTTGCAAATGGACATTTCTCAAGAGCACAGTAAATGCTGTTAAGATATTTCAGTAATGAAATATAAGAAACTAATCGTCCCTGAACACTGCTGAATGGAATACGTTTGATATTACACCGTGTTTATTTTGTCTTACAGCTAAAGTGCTGTGGTGTGAATAACTTCACAGACTGGTATCGAGGGACATTGTTTGAAGATCAGCAGATTGTTCCTGATGCATGCTGTGTGGATACTTTACCGGAGTGTGGAAAACAGCAGAGGTCTCCGCTGTTCAGGATGGTATGTGGTTAAGTGTTTGTCAACATAATTAGGAAATAAACTGTTTATTTTGGCCAAATTATTAGCTGCAGCTCATATAGGTCAGTTTGTATATCATTCAAATTTTATGACATTTCTAACAAAGCCGCCGGCCTCTTACAACTGTGTGTGTCATACTTGGATTTAGAGGGGAACACAAATGGTGAATGTCACCAAAGCACGCCAAATTATGCTTTTGTATAATTTAAATTGAATAAAATATATTCTTTGAATTTTTTCGATTTCCCTAATATATAGTAAATCTCTCCACGGAAAGTTATTTTCATAAATTCCTGATGAGAATCACAGAGTGACATTGTCGTGTGAATTGATGCTGTGGTATAATGTAATCGCGTGAATAGTATTTTGTTCTTGATAATTGAGTGCTCACAGCAGCCCATTCAAACAACACTAGTTAATGAGATAAAAGAGCGACACTAGTGTTTGATACGGTAGAACTTGGATCGGAGATGTAGTAGATGCCAATTTCCTGTAATCTAAAAGCGTGTGTTGCGTAATCAACATCCACTTTGTTGACAAGTCACACAATGATGTCATACGATGACTTTTATGGCATGTCAAAATTCACGACTTTCCTATAACCAAAATTTTATCATTGATAGAGTTTGTGAATATCTGTGAGTTTTTTTTTAGTTTATAAAGTATGATAAGAACTTTTAATTCTGACGGGTTTTTCTTATTGAAATCTAATTTTCATTTGTGATCTTTTAAATAGTCAGAAGATTTTATATACATGTAGTACTAATGGACCTTTCTATTTTTTAGCTATGCCCCGCCCATCTCTAGCTAAGCTCCTCCCACACCTTGATCATGTTGGGATCGATCTGTCTCTGAACTATCTGACTATCGATTTCCAGAAAACTATACAGGTACATGTAAGCTGTTGAATATTTTGAAATTAATTTAACTGGGTACTGTTGCTGCCTATGGCAGCAGCAGCACCCAGTCAAATTAGTTTCGAAATATTCAACGACATGTTTATTAACCCTTTAATGGTCAGATTTGGTCAAGAGAATTTAAATATTTTCTTACTGAATGTTCATTTACAGGCCGAGAGAATAAGATTTTTGACAATTTATCACTGGAATGACTGACTCAGTTAGCGACCCAGTCATTCCAGTGGTAAATTTCCAAAAAAGATGTATTCTCTCAACCTGTAAGTGGACATTCCACAAGACCATAGCAGAGGCCGGTTTTGGCCGGTATGACCATTAAAGGGTTAAACAGTTAGAGACATAAAATTTGTACAACGTGACAGACTATTAAGAGTTAAAGACAGGCCGTATAGAATCATTTATGACGTAATGATTATGGCGTCATCCTACACGTCGCTTCGCTGATTATGACATCATATGATGACATTACTCTGGAAAGTTCCATTGAGATGGGATTTTTAGCAACTTAGAGTTTTGGGCGTCCCAGTGAGCCCCTCAACAATAAATTTTACCATTTGAATAAAGATTTTCAGATCCCATATAGTTTTGCAAGCTGACCTTCAGGTACATGTGTTGCATACTGATATATCTGTTTAGATCTATAGGTTTCATTTATAGCTATGCCCCCCCCCCCCCCCCCCCCCCCCCCAATGGCAACAACAGCTCACAGGCAAATTAGTTTAAAAATATTCAATAATGTTTCTTAGATTGTAAATTCATCAAAGACATACAAATCGTACACTTGAGAGACTTTCGTGACGGAGCTACGTCATTTTGTTTGGCTGCCTTAAACAGCATCAAATTCCTGTTAAGTTAAAGCATTTACATGTACCAGCACAATTTTGAATGATAAGGGTTAATGTGTGACTGACTTCATACTGGAGACCATATATAGGTAAAATGCAAATTTAGCCGGAACTAGGCTTGCACGATTCAGGCCTGGGGTCAGTTACATTTAAATGTAACTAGTTACAGTTACATTGGACTATGTCACTTACAGTTACAGTTAAAGTTACATTGGTTGAGCAATGTAACTAGTTACATTTCAGTTACTTTGCATAATGTAACTAAAGTTACATTTCAGTTACTTTGTCTGATAATTACTATGAAGAACTATGTGGACATGAAAGTCATTATACAAAGTGTAATGTAGTCAACCAATTTGAGATATATATTGTAGGAACAAAATACCACTATAACCACTGATATAATATACTGACAGAACTGAATTTATTTCAGATGTGAAATATAAAACCTGCTGAAATTTGTTCAATGAATTTGACTGAATTTTATTGTTGCCATATGCAATAACAAATTTCATTCAATTTGTTTCCAAAATAATAAGATGCTTTCATTGTAAAAATGTGCATACATATTTCTTCCTCTAACCCCTTCAGCCATGCAAGCCAAATAACAAACATTAATTTTATTGTAAGAAATATTTGGCAATATAAGTTTCCAGTGAAATTAGCTTCAAAATCTCCATCAGCTTTATTGTATGCGTAATTTAAAGTAGCAATTTAAATATGTCTGCTGAGTACTTTAGACAAATTGTAATTTCAAAAGATGTGGCTTCATCTGGCAGAAACAGCTTTTTTCAGGTCAAATTAGATTCAAAATATTCAACAGCTTTCTAGTACACTAGTTTCATTCCACAGCCTTTATACATTTGTCTGCTATACCAAAATTGTTGATGGCTTGACCTTTATCAATGGCATTGTCCTTTGATCTTTATCACCACACATATGTGAATTGACCGTAGCTTGAGTATAGTTGCTGAGCAATGATGTCCTAAGCTGGCCTAATCAATAGTTTATAAAGAAAAGAACTGGACATGCTGTTAACACCTATTCTGGCAGATTTTACCTTTCTTTACAATTCAACATTTGCTGTTTTTAATCCTTTTAACCCTTTAACACTAAAGCTGGACAAACAACTTTTGCAGTGGTGTTGAGAAATGTCCATTTCCAGATAAATATAGGATTGCTTTTGAAAATTTACCACTGGAATGACTGGCTCAATAACCAAGTCAGTCATTCCACTGGTAAATTTTCTAAAATAATCTCATTGTCTACAAATGGATATTTACTATGAGAAAAATACAATTTTCTTTAACAAATTTGAGCCTTAAAAGGTAACTTAATTCTCTAATGATTTAGTAAACAACCTGTTTCTATGGTAGCCTAATGTAAAAGCTGTATAAGAATTTGATTAAAGTTATCACTGCCTGATGTAGCAATAACATTCAGTCAGATTATCATATCTAACAAGCATAATTTGAGAATAATAGCATGTTGTAAATATCACATGCAGCTATAGAATAACCCTTCAATGGTCAAGATTGGTCAAGAAAACCAAACCTTTGGCCTAGTAAATCTATTTTGCAGGCTACAGGATTAATATTTGAAAATTTATCACTGGAATGACTGGTCTAATATTCATACCAATTATTCCAATGGTAAATTTCAAAAATAAATATCCCTGATACCTGGAAATAAAGTTGCTGCCCAAAGCATCAACATCTTCCAGTCAAATTAGCTTCAATATATTCAACAGGGACAGCTTGCTTTAATGAGAAAATTGTACTAAATCTATTAGAAAAGTTTGAATTGTAACTGAAATTTCAGTTACTTTTACAATGTAACTGGTTACATTTCAGTTACTGTAACTGAAAAAATTCTTCAGTTACATGTTACTTCAGTTACATGAAAAATGTAACTAAGTTACAGTCAGTTACAGTTACAAGTTACAGTTACCCCAGCCATGGCGCGATTATTACTTTGAGTGATCGCGATCGATTATTTAAGAATAATCTTAATTACTCGATTAATCGTCCTGTTTACAAATTACACCGATATAACAACAAAGGTATATCAATGACGAATGCTGCAATGGTGTTTAGAAATGTGCATTTGCAGGCCAAGAGAAGACTATTTTTGAAAATGTATCACTGGTATGCCTGGCTCGAGCATCAAGCCAGGCGTTCCAATGATATATTTTCAAAAATAGTCTTCTCTTGGCCTGCAAATAGGCATGCATTCACTGAGCAAAATGGAAATAAAAAGGTAGATTTTGAAATATTTTATGCAGTGGAATTATTCACGATTATTTGATTATTTCGTTTTTAATCATATAAATTCAGGATTTAAAAAATAATCACGATTTTCGATTTAATCACACAATCGCGCAAGCCTAGCCTGAACCCTTATTGAATTGGTATTGAATTCAAATAAACATCTTTAACTTTGTGTCTTTGGTACTTGTTTTACAGGGATGTCTTTCAGAGGTGGAGTATTGGTTTGTGACAAACATGTACATTCTTGGAGTTGTCGCAATCACAGTGGGTGTGGTCCAGGTAAGAACTATGGATGACTGATAAATATTGAAAATGTGTAACTGGTTATGTTAGAGTATTATCAGGAACTAAATTTGAACAATGTGGGTAATGTAAGAATAGGTTTCCTCACTTACATCCCAGGCAATTATCCAGAGAAAGCTGTTGATTATTTTGAAAATAATTTGATTGGAAGCCCTTACTGCTTGTACCCGTATCATTGGCATGCTTAAGCCTTTATGACTAATCCGTCAAGATTGGTCATGAAAATGAAATATTTTGCTTGGTTACTATCCATTTGGAGGCCATGAGAAGACTATTATTGAACATCTAACTCTTGCATGCCAGTCATTCCATTGGTAAATTTGCAAAAAGTAGTCTTATTTTGCAAATGAAGATTTCTCAAGACCACTCTAAAAACAGTTATGGCAGCAGGGATTCTCGTAAGTGTCCTTTTGAGGGTATATACCCCAAATCCAACTTGGGACTCCCAAATATAGTGACAGTGGGTCCCATGAGACCGCTGAAATCGTTTATTCTTATTACATATTAATTAGTTTTATAGGTTTTTTGCAGAAAAATACCCGTAAAATCTAGAATAATACCCCCATAAGTTATAGCTGTGAGTCCACGCTATCTTCTGATTTTAGTATAGCTGTGAAAAGCCGCATCGGAACCCCATACTTTCAGTTTTGGACCCCTAGATTTCAGTTTGAGACCCGCAGATTTCAGGGTATGGGGGTCCGTCGGACATCCAGCATGTAAATGCCATGAGAAACACTATGGCAGGCAGGCAGGCAGGCAGGCAGGCTTGAATATTAATGAGGTGCGTAGTACAGGTCATAAATAAATTAATGTGTTTCTAAACCAAGAACAGAAACATGTTAGTTGGAACAATTTTGAACACGATGTAAGAAATGTTCTGTTGAATATTTTGAACATAATTTGATTGGAAGTCATTGCTGCCACAGTAGGTAGCAATGACTTCCAATCAAATTATGTTCAAAATATTCAACAGAACATTTGTATTTTATTTTAGAAACATATTAACTTATTTTTTACTGGTACTGTACATGCTTGTGTTATTCTATTTTCAGATTCTCGCCATTGCTGCAGCTATCCTGCTTTTCTGTAGTATACGCAACAACCGATTTGACATGTGAGAAATGGTATGAAAACTGGTTACATACACGTAGATATTTTCATCATAGCTTAGTCTATTATCACTACGCTTCAGTGAATTCCGTCATCATTCAAAACCATATCCATTATTAACTATTATGTGGGTCATAATGTACTTGTGTAAGGATATCGAATCTCTGCGCAAATATTTTTACAAAACCAATTTTAATATTTAACCATTTATCTCTGATAGGGAGAAATGGAGTCTATTTTACTTTACGTGATAGGTTCATTGTATAGGCGAGAGAAATTGTGTTTTGGGAAATTTTCAACTCTCCCCTAATACATATAGCTGTCCCTTTAGCCGTTTGACACACCAGTCGGCTCGGCGTCAGTGGTATTGAGAAGTGTCTATTAGCAGACAGAATAGTATTTGAAAAAATTTACAACTAGAATGACTGGCTTGATAACCGAGCCAGTCATTCCAGTGATAAATTGTCAAAAAGTAAATCTCGTTTTTTACAAATAAACATTTTATGTGAGGAAATGGAAATTTGCAGACGTAGAGAAAACTATCTTTGAAAATTTAGGACTAGAATGACTGGCTCGATAACCGAGCCAGTCATTCCAGTTACAAATTTCCAAAAGTATATCTCTTGATCTCTAAATGGGCATTTTATGTGAGGAAATAGAAATTTGCAGACAAAGAGAAGACTATCTTTGAAAATTTACCAATGGAATGACTAGTTCGGTTAGCGAGTCAGTCATTGCTGTGGTAAATTTCCAAAAATTGTATTCTCTTGGTCTGTAAATGGACATTTTCTGTGAGGAAATTGAAATTTGTAAACTAAGGGAAGATTATCTTGAAATTGAAATGACTCGCTCGGTTATCAAAACAGTGCTAAATTTTCAAATATAGTCTACGTTTGGTCTGCAAATGGAATTTTCCAAGACCACTGTAGAAGCCATTTTTGTACGGGTTGAGGGTCAAACAGTTAGGAAAGGTTAAATCTATAGGGCTTTGTATTATGTGGGACGTATAACTGATAAAGCGTTAATATTGATAAACACTAATTAAATTATAGCTGTCAATCAAAAATTTTAATATATATATATATATATATATATATATATATATATATATATATATACATATAAGCATATCTGATTATAATTTATTGTTTATTTTTAGCTTTAAATTAATAAATTAATAAATTGCTATGATGCTGTACAGAGCCAACATTTTCAACTGGCCTGTATAAGAATAGATCATAATTTTGTATTCTTATTGATGATTTTCTTGTTATGTCGAGAGTTTTCGTTCAGTTACTCTGAAGAAGGACCAGGGGAGGTAATTTATGAGTATACACGATAACCATTTTGGAGTGTAGAACATAAAATATTTTAATGATTACATACAGTACAGCTCAGAGATAACTTGGAATACGAACGGGTCTGAAATGTGTGCATGATGCGTTGAAGGCCTGTTTCCAAAGCATCGGTTTTAAAAACGCAATGCATTCACAACGCATCTAGTTAATTTTTTTGATGCATTAAAAATAATAAATATATGCGTTGAGAACGAGCATTAAATGCGTAAATAAGCCAGTTTGAACTTGTTTGATGTCCCCCAGAGATAGTGCCAAACGCGTTGTTAAAAGCAAAACAGAACAGATGCCAAATTTTAAATGCATTTGAAAGATTCATATGTGCAATGCGTAATACCAGGCGTAATTACCAACTCCACGGATCCAATCAAACTTAGCGGTACATTACATTTCCTAGAAGGGGCAAAGGTAAATATGAGAACATTTTCCTAAAAAAGACAGCGGGACATAATATTAAAAATCAAAATTATAAATATTACGAAACACAAAATCATGATTCCCGGTTGAAAATTAATGTAACGATGCACCCCTGAACGTTTGGCATCTAGTGCAAGAATCGTAAGTATCGATTCGTTTCGCATTTAGCTTTTATAAACATCCAGCGCAGCGAAACATGCCGACTGGCGAGATTTGACATAGGTTAATCACAGTGAAAATTGTCCGAAAGCAACTTCATTATCACTTCTACGCATCACCTATGTTCGTGATGAACAGATAGCGAATAAACGCAAAACTATGGATTAAAGATGTCAAAATATGGCTTATGTGTACCAGTGCTCGACTAATGTAGACGCTTTTTATTAAAACATGCAGATGGTGTGGTTTTTATTGATAATATGATGCACAAATTAGCAGAGTCGTGTCCGCTACCACAATATCCCCATCGGTGCTCTACACGAAAAAAGACTAGTTCAGGGCTAGTTATGAAATACTATGTGCCCCTAAAGCTGTAACATGTACCGATATCTCATTGGCTTTTCGCGGAAATAAAACGCCTGTAGTGATTTAATGATTTTCTTTTTGTGACATTCGGTAGCTTTCGGATTCACTATATTGCAATGTAATGTAGCCGAGTATAACACATTGTTGTTGCCTCACTCGGGATCGGGAACCAGGCCGAGGAAATGAGCAATCGCCGCACCCCCCTCTACGTAGCAATAACATAGCTAGATGATAACTAGTGCCTTAATAAACCTGTGAAAGTTAACATTATAAATAGTCAGGGAGCTAATTTCACTATATTTCATGAACCAGACGTTGTTTGTTTTATTAATTTAAAAGTCAAAGTGGGCATTAAGATATTGCTTTTAAAAGCGGCACCGCTAATACGTGTACAGTTTGCGTTCCGCCATTGTTGATCGTGAGTCGCTTAGAGACAGGTTAAAATAAACGCGTCATCAATTCGTTATGAATGACAACGAGACACGTGATCAAAATTTTACTACGATAGTAATTTTCATTCATTCATAATGACGTCAGATGTCCAGCAAGCCAATCAAATTACGGCTACGCTTTTCTGAGAATCTATGACTGTGCATAATTATCGATCGGCGAGACAGTCACGCGAGGCATTTCTCATTAGTGGTGAATTTAGGCAGTGAATAAGTAACCAGGTTCATTTTGTTCTGTAAGAATGGAATGTTTACGTTACCAGGCAGCTGTATCGGAACTGATAATGCTACATACATGTACTGCCAATTACTCAACATTGAATGAGGCCTCCCCCTAAAATTATGACAGGAATTTCGCGAAGATTTACGGTACCCTGGCAAAATATATTTGCATAATGTGTGTATGCCCGAGTAATCGGTTGCCCTTCTTGGTCGACTCGCGTAATGTCGTTATACCAGCGCGGTGTAATTATGAAGGCATTTCACGTTATCAGATTTCAAACGACTTGTCTAGCCAAGATCATAAATGCGTTGTGTAATAAGTTCTGACGCGTTGTCCAACTGTTTCCAACCCTGCTTTACTTTCACGCCGCGTTGTATTGGCATTCACAACGAGAAAGTGATGCATCCATTATTTTAGAATAGACCCGCTATGTACGCGTCATGCACACATTGTAGACGCATTTTATGTTAAGTGAACTCTGAGCTCTACTATATTCATATAATTTGTCAGTAAATGTTTCAATATATTCTTTCTAGAAAGTTTATTATAGCTACAGTGAAGCTCAGAAATAAATTAATATGTTTCCCAAACAAAATAAAACGTACTGTTGAATATTTTGAGCATGATTGGATTGGAAGCCAATTATGTTCAAAATATTCAACAAAATATTTCTTACTAACTAAAATATTTCTTTTTTGTTTTGGGAACATTTTAACTTATTTGTGAACTGTACCATATTGTATTGGTCAATAATCATTTAGCATGTTTCTGGAACAATGAACCGAGACACAAATGGAACCAAAATGTGTGAAACGGGACAAAGACGCGTCAGGATTCGCCCACGCTAAAATACATATTTAGCGCTATAATGGTCAAACTGACCAAAACTGGCCTATGCAGTGTTCTTGAGGAATGTCTGTTTGCAGGCCAAGTGAAGACAAATTTCGAGATTTACCACTTGAATGACTGGCTTGGTTCTCGAGCGTTTTTTTCAGCGGTAAATTTTCAAAAAGTGTCCGCATGGTTTGTGAATGGATATCTCTCAAGGCCTTTGCAGAAGTCGTTTTGGGGCAGCTTGAGTTTTAAACTGTTAAACATTTTTGACAGACAATCGGTGGTCTGTGTGTTTGTGTGCGTGCGTGCGTATGGTATGATGTATATACACTGTATTCGTTATATATCTTGTAGGTTGTAAGCTTCATATGATCTCATTATTTAGTTAAGTTAGCGTAGTCAAGCCTACTCAAGCATGACCATGCACCTGTTGATCCTGGTTTTCTTTTACCAATTAAATGGTCAAGTCAGCCAAAAATCGGATCTATGAATTGTTGATTTGCAGGCTATGAGGCGACTATTTTTGAAAATCTACCACTGAAATGACTGGCTCGATAATCGAGCCAGTCATTCCAGTGGTAAATTCTCAAAAATAGTCTTCTCTTGGCCTTAAAATGGAAATTCAGTAAGCAAATCTTTCTTCTTGACCAAACATGACCATTAAAGGTATGAGGGAGATCATGTTGTAGTAGGTTGTGAGCTTGCCATTGAAAGTAAATGTTATTAGCTCAACTGTCTGAAAAGCCAAATGAGTTTATGCTATGGCTATAGTCCATCGCCCACCTGGCGCTGTCCAACTTGCTTAGCGCTACTCCTCATTAACCGCTTGGCAAGTTTCAAACTAATTTGGCTGGAAGAACCCTATGGGGGTTAGGCTTCAGAATTTTTTGTACAGAATTTTGATTGGTCAATTTTTTGGGTGAAAAATTTAAATTTTATGAAAAATTTATCGGAAATTGTCAAAACGCTACTCCTCAACTTGGCGGATTTCAATTTACTTTGGCTGGAATGGCCCTATGGGGCTAGGCTTCAGAAGTTCTATACAAAATTTTGATTGGTCAATTTTTGGGTTTGAAAAGCTTTGATTTTATGAAAAATTTATGGGCAATTGTCAAAATGATACTCATCATCAACCGCCTGACAGATTTCAACCCTAGTTTGCTATTCAGAATTTAGATTGGTCGATTTTTTGGATGAAAAGCTTAGATTTTATGAGAGATACTGGAAATTGTCAAAATGCTTCTCCTTAGCTGCTTGACAAATTTAAAACAAATTTTTCTAGAACATGGTAGGCCAGCATTCGTACTGGTCATGGAATGTCATGAAATCGAAAAATTTTAATTCCTGAAAGCATTGGAAAATCAGCATTTTTTATCCTAGGTCATGGAAAAGTCACGGAAAATGGTAATCATGAAACATAAAAGAAAGATGTTGCCATAAGTTACCACCATCACCTCTATGCAATAAAAATTAGGGCAACAGCTTATCAAAACAAGGCTTTGGGTTGGTTGTTGCAAGGCGCAATATTCAGATCATAATTTATGTACATTTGTAGCTATGTCACAAACACAAATCTACTAGATAATAATTATTTGATGTCAGGTAATTTGTTAATTTTGGTTATGATGTGTTATGGAATATTATAGAAAGGTGTACGAACCCTTGTAGGCTCCAGAACTTCTATTCAGAATTTTGCTTGTTCAAGTTTTGTTGTGAAAATCATAGATTTTATGAAAAATTTAAATGGAATTGTCAAAATGCATCATCGCCTCCATCACCGATTGGTGGATTTCATCCAAATTTGCCTGGAAGTATTCTATAGTCGTAGGCTCTAGGACATTTTCTGTAACCATTTAAAACACTACTCCTTAAATAATAGCCTGATTTCAACGAAACGTGTGTGGACTGATCCTATGGCGGTGTGCTTCAACATACCAACCAAACAAGAATTTTAATTGGTCAATTTCTTTGATGGCCATCTTGGATTTTTCAATAATTATCCATCATGTCTATTTAAACACAAAAGGTTCAAAGGCTAATGGTCCAGGTGAGCGTCATAGGCCCTTGGGCCTCTTGTTGCTGTGTGCCACAAGTTAGATGTGCTCTGTTAGTGAAGGATGCATGTATATATTATAAATTCTCTCTAATTGTACTTGTTCTCTAATGGTACCTTCCATTTTTAGCTATTCCCCGTGTTGGGATCGATCGACCTCTGACTATCAATTTCCAGAAATCTATATGTACAGGTAAGCTATTGAATATTTTGGAACTAATTTGACTGGGATTGCCATAGGATGCAACAGCAGCCAGTCAAATTAGTTTCAAAATATTCAACAGCATATTAAATAGTAGGGACATACAAGTCGTACAATGTGTCGGACTATTAAGAGTTAGACGGGCCAAATAAAATCATTTATGATGTAATGATTATGACATCATCCTAGACGTCAGTTAGTTAATTATGATGTCAGATGATAGATGGATATTCTGGAAAGGTTAATTAACATGTGAAATTCCAGGGTCTCAATTTCAGCTATGTGGGGAAACTTGAATATCTTGAAACAGTGTTTAGCAGTCAAATTAGTTTCAAAATATTCAACAGAAAATTCCGTGGATACTAAAAAATTTCTCTAAGATTTAAAGAGTTATGTTGATAATCAAAAATAATCAAAATCTTGATTTGTTCTTATTCAAGTGAACTGATTAATGACCAATCAAATTGATTCATATTTGAATAGCCATCTTTTTATCATTACTATATCAATATTTGTATATTTGCAGATACATTCCGTATCAGATTTTTTATCAGGCAAGTAATAAATAAGGCCAAAATACAATGTATTTCTCAATTTTATTATTTTTAGAATATTAACGAATCTTTCTGTTAAAATAGTTGTAGTTTGTATAATTTTTGTTCAATTTATTAGATATGCAAGCAATCTCAAATATTTTAACCCTTTAACCCTCAAATTTCTTTAAGCAAATTTAAATTTTCTCAAAAAATGCCCATTTGCAGACCAAGAGAAGACTATTTTTGAAAATTTACCATTGGAATGACTTGCTCGGTTAACCGAGCCAGTCATTCCAGTGGTAAATTTTCAAAAATAGTCTTCTTTTGGTCTGAAAATGGACATTTCTCAAGACCACTGCAGAATCGGCTTTTGGTCAATAACTTATCACATTAGACTTCAGATTAAAAGATAATAAACATTAAAAATCAATGCAAATATGTTTTAATTTTCTGATCACTGTGACTGGTTAGATTATTTAATCAAATTTTCCAACTTATACATACTAAACATAATATAGTACAATGGAACATGGTGGATTTAAGTTCATGTGGAATGGACAGTAGATACAATGGAGGATTCCAGTTTATCCATCAATCATATGATGTCATAATCAACTACGTGACGTGTAGGATGATGTCATCATCAAGTACGTCATGACTGACTTAGTGCTTGTCACAAACACTTAATTGATAACGGATTAAGCGTTGTATGATTTGTATGTCTACTATATCATAAAAATGCTGTTTAATATTTTGAAACTAATTTGACTGGCTGCTGTTGCTGCCTGCAATATCACCCACTCAAATTAGTTTCAAAATTTTCAACGGCTTACCTGTATAGTTTTCTGGAAATTGAGATTCAAGGAGTGCCGGGATCGATCGATCTCAACACGGGCGAAGCGTTGATGAAGCTTAACTAGGGATGGGCGGGGCATGGCTAAAACTGGATTTCTCCATTCTGCTATAGTCCTGAAATGAATTGGACAATTTACTGTTCACCCATGGCAAGGGAAGTAACTTGTGTACAGATATTTGCTATTTATATAAAACCGCTTTAATGGTGGAACTTTGTGCAAGATGTTTGTTTTTACTTGCGATTCACAATGAGTATAGAAAGTCAATCTGTCTGTCTGTCTGTCTGTCTGTCTGTCTGTCTGTCTGTCTGTCGGTCGGTCGGTCTAATTTTGAACAAAGTAGCGTACATCACAACTATAGCTCATTCACACTTGTTTTCATCAAAACCTGTCCAAGCGAATATTTTTGAACACTTACCTATAACATGACTAGTTCAGTTACCGAGCCAGTCATTCTAGTGGGAACCTTTCTAAATTATTCTTCGCCTGCTTTGTGAGTGGACATTGTGCACGATGATGGTCAATGAATGAGTCATGTTCTTGAAAAGATCTCAGAATATTCTCTATTTCATAACGGGATATTTGTAAATTGTAGAAGTTATGCCACACGGTGGACATTAACATGATAGAATTTGTTACGTACCACGTTCCCTTAACCCTTTAACACTCATATCGGCCAAAAACGGCTTCTGCAGTGGTCTTGAGAAATGTCCATTTGCAGACCAAGTGAAGATTCTTTTTTTAAATTTACCACTGGAATGACTGGCTCGATAACCGAGCCAGTCATTCCAGTGGTAAAATTTAAAAAAGGTCTTCTCTTGGCCTGCAAATGAACATTTTCTATGAGAAAAATTTAAATTTTCTTGAACAAATTTGAGAGTTAGCCCTTTAACACTCATATCGGCCAAAAACGGCTTCTGCAATGGTCTTGAGAAATGTCCATTTGCAGACCAAGAGAAGATTGTTTTTAAAAATTTACCACTGGAATGACTGGCTCGATAACAGAGCCAGTCATTCCAGGGATAAATTTAAAAAACCCAGTTCTCTTGGTCTGCGAATGGATATTTTCTATGAGAAAATTTGAGTGTTAAATAGTTAAAGCTGTATACAATCATGTGATATACGATTACACGACCATTATTGTCGACAGAGGGATCTGATCTGTCACTCAATTCACCTTTCCAGAGTACCCACCCATCATATGACGTCATAATCAACTACGTGATGTGTAGAATGACATCATAATGAAGGACATCATGAATGATGTAGATAAGTACATCACGAATGCATATTTGAAGACGGGCTATGCGTTGTTGTACAAATTGTATGTCTACTATTTAATAAATATTCTGCTGAATATTTTGAAACTAATTTTACTGAGAGCTGTTTCTGCCTTTCAACAGACCACAGTCAAATTTGTTTCAAAATACTCAACAGATCTCCTCTATAGGTACCTTGAAATTTAGATTCTGGGCATTCAGATTTCAGGTTCCATAGTTTCAAATTGATTCCGAAACATGTAAAAAGTCAGCGGGGCTTAGCTAAAAAGTGGGTGGGTCATAGCTAGAAATGTATCCATTACTGTTAGTGTATTATCCTTCAATAAAGCTGTTACAGATGTGCTTGTTGTTATTAATTTAATTGTCTTCCAGTTTCTTTTTTTCGAAGTGTATATATTTATTAATTTCGTATATAGTTTGTCTTTAATTAGTAAGTTTTTTTGAGTACATCAAACATTTTTGTCAAATGGCTGAATCTATTATGTCAATTTAGTTTCTGTTTGTGTGCTAGTTGGCTTTGTGGAAATAGATCTGATGTTGAGGTATTCTTTCTTTCAAAATAAAATGTAGAATTTGATTAAATTATCTTTGCGTCTGATGGTCATTAATGATAACACGTTCATCTCTTAAATCACATTATCTCAATTTTAAGGAGGCATATAAATAACATGTTATAAATTTAGAAACTAATTTGATGGGAAGCTGATGAAATTAGTTTCTAAATATTCAACAAAAGATTTTTGACATTATATTTAGGATTTGGTCATCTGTAGGATTGAAAGCTATAAATAAACTATCAATGATAATATTTAGTTTATTTTTATACAAACTGGTTAATGTCACTGATCTTGTTTCTTGTTTTGCGATTAATTAGAGGAACCAGGACATTTTTTCAGTATGATTTGTGTCCGTTGAATTGCAGGGAACAAGCACATTCCAGTTATATTTGCAGCGCACAAAAGCTTTCATTCCTTTAAAGTTGACCTGATGTGCTAAAGTATTCATTAATGTCAGAGATCAGCAATTTAATTGTACTCGTGGACAGACCTGGCTTTCACAAATTCTTAGCCAAAAGATTAGCCACGTACCCGTTTTCTGAGCCAAATCTGAGCTATTTTAGCCAATGTTTTCCAATGTCTGATCCATCACCACCAGGTAACCATTTCAGTGCTACATACCAGATACAAGTTTAAGTTGAATATTTTGAAACTTATTTACCTGGAAGTTGTTGCTGCCTAAGGCAGAGACAGCTTCCAGTCAAAATAGTTTCAAAATATTCAACAGCTGACCAATATGGGGTTTTTTGATCCGAGATATTAGGATGTCAGGGTTTACTTTGTCAAAATAAAAATGAGGTCACTTTTCATATCACTATTATGGACCGAGGTGAAAATTATCAATTTGCATGAGCTTTGGCGAGTGCAAAATTGATAATTTTCAACGAGGTTCATAATAGTGATATGAAAAGTGACCGAGTTTGAGATTTTATTTATCATATAAACTGTAATTTTGAAATATTTGCCAATAGTTGCTGATGTGACTTTTATCTGATTTCTCATTGTTGATTTTCATGAAATCGATACCGCCGGTGTGACGCAGCACTACTTGATAACAGATACTGAATGCGCAGCAAAATATAGTGACAAACACAAAATCTGGCGATGTCAGCCGTAAACTACACTTTTCTTCTAAGACTATCGCAGAGCCACGGCCATCAATTGTTACTTCGCTGCCGACTGATAAACTGTGAAACGATGACATTTTGCGATGACATTTCATGAATGACAAATCATACTAAACAAATCGTAGTAAAACAGTACCGAGTAGTAATCCCTACGCATCACGCTCACATCAATCGATGTTTTAATTGGTCGATTTAAATGGATTGTGCACCCAACAGCCAATGAAAATACTCCGTTGATTATGGCACGTGTGCTCATATCGAAAAATATGGAACGGGCTAGAAAGTTTGTTTATATGATAAATATTTATCTTAAGATGTTCTTCAAAGTTAATTTTAATGATTCTCTACTTTGAAATTATGTATACGTAATAGTATGATTTTAACCATTAGCCAAATATCTAGCCAATCCTGCTTTCTATTAGCCAGATCTCAATTTTACTAGCATTTGGCTAATTGGTGAATGGGTAGGTCCGTCCCTGGTTCTCATTCTGATTGGAAACGTTAGCATTATCTTATTAACTGACATCACACACAAATTGTCAGTCATGACAGTTACAAATGTCCAAACGGTAAGAGCATGAATTGTATGTCTTTTGTGAATTTACAATTTAAAAGTGCATATTCACAGCAGAATGGTTGAAAATAAAATTGTTAAAATTGTATAGTTTTAGAGGCTTAAAATGTATACCTAGATGTAATGAAACGAAATAAATCTTAACATATGATGATTTCTTTACGTGTAAATTTATATAATTTTTTAAGTTGTCAAATTGAATTAGAGGCACGAGTCCCTAATTCAAATTCGTAACTAAAAATACGAAATTAACTTATAGGGAATGAAATCATGATTTGTTAAGATTTATTTCGTTTCATTCCATCGAGGGACACACAATTTACGCCTCTAAAACTACAATGTTAACAATTTTATTTTCAAATATTGTGGTGTGAATATGCGCCTTTAAAGGTGCACATTCACACCAGAATGACGGAAAATAAAATGGTTAACATTGTACAGTTTTATAAGCTTAAATTATCTGCCTATGTGTAATGAAACAAAATAAATCTTAACATATAATGATTTCATTCCATATAAATTAATATAATTTTTTAAGTTGCGAAATTGAAATAGAGGCTCGTGCCTCTATCTCAATTTCGCAACTTAAAAAATTATATTAATTTATATGGAATGGAATCATCATATGTTAAGATTTATTTCGTTTCATTACATATAGGCTCACAGTCTAAGCCTCTAAAAGTGTATAATTTAAACAATTTTATTTTCAGAAATTTTACTGTGAATATGCACCTTTAATAAGCATTTTATTGAATATTTTGAAACTAATTTGACTGGGAGATGATTGTTGAACAAACAGACTCGCCATTAAAAATGCTAAAATTAATATATCATATTCAATTAATCTGGTTGTGTAAACGCTTTGTGGAGTTTGAAATCAAATTCTGTTGTCTGTTTAATCAGACCCAATTAATTTGACCATGTAAACTGGATATTTAAACTCCTGTTGAGATCCATGTTCTAAATGCTAACATATCAGTATCCTGATTCAAATGATCAAGTACATAAATATCTACCATTAACCCTTTAACTCTCACATCAGCCAAAAGCCGCGTCTGCAGTGGTCTTGAGAAATGCCCATTTTCAGACCAAAAGAAGACTATTTTTGAAAATTTACCACTGGAATGACTGGCTCGGTTAACCGAGCCAGTCATTCCAGTGGTAAATTTTCAAAAATAGTCTTCTCTTGGTCTGCAAATGGACATTTTTAATGAGAAATTTAAATTTTCTTGAATAAATTCGAGGGTTAAAGGATTTAATTATATTGTTCCTCTTTTTCTCGAACATTTAGCACATCAGGTCAGCTTTAATTAGCCTTTGTTCTTTCTAAAGCATATACGTACACCACGTAGATACAGCTCAGTGTCTGGTGAACTGTTTTTACTGCTCTAAACATGTTTCTCATTATTTAGTATTGTTATATTTCTATACATGTACTATTTATATAACCATATTATTGCTAATCAATGTATATTTTGAATTTATTGTGTTTCTTTTAAACTATATAACCAGGCATTTTATATAGCCTCTTCATGACCAGTAATTTATATTTATGGCATTTTCACTAAAGGTCACTGTTTGTTAAACAAGCTCGATAGCATTATTTTTTTGACGATTAGACCCCGTCTGGCATCCAGCATTGTCCGTTTGTTTCCGTTAAATCAAATACGTGACATGTTAGCTGATCTGACAATCAAAATAATGTACCTCTGTCAGGAAAATCGAAAGGTCTGACAAGAAAGGGTACGAAATGTATGTCTGAATTTACAATTTAATGAACATTTTGTTGAATATTTTGAAATTAATTTGACTGGAAGCTGTTGCTGCCATAGCACATCTATCCATCCATCCATATTGAAATTTCGCTATCCCTCACACCTGTCCATCCATCTGTTCACCCATCCATGACTCTGTTCATTTCAATGTTCGCTTCACTTTTATAACCTTGCTTCTACTTGAATTATGGGAACCCTTTAACCCTTTCAGGACGAAGGCGGCCAATACCAGCCTCTGCGGGGGTCTTGAGGAATGCCCATTTGCAGTCCAAGAGAAGACTATTTTTGAAAATTTACCACCGGAATGACTGGCTCGCTGAGTGTGCGATGTATCACATATTTTATTGAATATTTTGAAATTAATATAAATGGAAGCCATTGCTGCGTAGGGCAGCAATGGCTTCCAATCATATTAATTTCAAAATAATCAACAGATTTCTTGTTTGTTTGACCGAGATACATGGAATTCATCAGTGAAAGGGTTAATCACTTTGTTCAACAATTTTCACAGATTTTTTTTATCTTTGCCGCTGCGTTACCACTTTCACTCATTTTCTTTTTTACTCTTGAATGGTTAAACAAGACTAAACTGTCCGTAGCAGGAGAAATGACCATTTGCAGGTCACTAGAAGATTATTTTCAAAGTTTTTGCCACTAAATTGTATGGCTTGAGTGTTAAATTTTCAAAAAATGTCTTCTTAGCCTGCAACTGGACATATATCTATATATATATATATATATATATATATATATATATATATATATATATATATATATATATATATATATATCCTCTGGATAATATTTCTCAATATGTGGTTTATGTTTTGTGTATTTTGTTGCATACATAGGTAGCTGTATCCAGTTTCATCTAGAATACTTTTGACTTGGGTTAACAACCGACTCTGTTCTGTTTTGTAAGCAATATATATATATATATATATATATACCCGGTATATGAAATTGGTTAAAGTTTTAACAATTCATGTTGCATCGTGACTATGTCTTGTAATAACACAATTAATAAAATAATAATGTTTTTTATCTATTTATATTGGTAAGTATTTATTGCAATATTTGGCATTATTGTGTGTAAATTGTGATTTGTGAATCATTACGACTCGTATTTTGAGGTATACGCTAATGTGTTGTTGTAGATAGTGTCATCAAGATAATTAGAATGGTCCATTTACTGTAGACATTATCAGGGTACTTTTACATACCAAATGTGCATTCTCATTGGGCATACATACTTGAAAAATGAACCGAATCAGCTACATTTTAACCCTATGATGGTCATGCCAGTTAAAATGCATATACAGTTGTCTTAATATATCTCCGTTTGCAGGCCAAGAGAAGATTATCTTTGTCCATCCATATATGAAGCGGAAAATGGCAGGACATGTAGCGATTCATATGTTGTGCTGTTTATCACATCTAATCTGAGAATTAATATAGAGCGTTTTTCGAACATGTCCTGAGCAATCTACATACAGACCCACGCCTCGAGTTGAAAATATACTCCTGGAAGGACTGGCTCGATAACCAAGCTCAGTGGTCAATTTTCACTAATACTCTTCTCCTGGCTTGCAAATGGACATTCGCTAAGCGTAAATTTGGATCGTCTTGATAAATATCGACCATTAAGGCATTAACGTTTCAGGACCAATTTTCAGGCTAAGAGAAGACTATTTTTGAAAATTCACCACTGGAATGACTGGCTCGATAACTAAGCTGGTCATTCCAGTTGTAAATTAAAAAAAATAGTCTTCTCTTGGTCTGCAAATGGACATTTTATGTGAGAAAATTAAAATTTTTATGAAGAAATTCGAGGATTAAAGGGTTAACATAATCAGCTGTTTGATGATGATTTTCATGACCGGCCTCTGCAGGGGGTCTTGAGAAATGTCCATTTGCATGCCAAGAGAAGAGTATTTTTGAAAATTTATGACTGGAATGACTGGCTCGATAACCGAGCCAGTCATTTCCAGTGGTAAATTTTCAAAAATACTCTTCTCTTGGTCAGCAAATGGGAATTCAATAAGTAAATAATTTAATTTTTTTTAACAAATTTAGTCATTAAAGGGTTAGTTCTAGTTTTCATTGACATGATTATCAATATGTGTATTTCTTCGATCCACGCTACCCGCCCACCAAAACATCATCGAACATTTGGACATCGACATACATATTATGATATTGTCTAGAAGGCTATCTCATGTACACATAGACCTATAAAGGCCATAGATATTATAAGTATTATCAAATCCTCATCGTGCTAGTGAATCATGAATTCTATTTTAATTTTGTTCAATTGTTATAATGGACTCTTTCTAGTTTATCCATCCATCATATGACATCATAATTAACTACGTGGCATGGAGGATGACGTCATAATCAACTATGTGATGTGGAGGATGACGTGAATCAATTACAGGATGAATGGCTGAGATTTAGTCTGTCTTAATAGTCTGACATGTACGAATTGTATGTCTGCTATTTAATAAAGATTCTGTTGAATATTTTGAAACAAATTTGACTGATCGATTGATCGATCCCAATATGAGTGAGGTGTGGGTGGAGCTTAGCTAGAGATGGGCGGGGCATAGCTAAAACTGGAAAGGACATTTGCCATGTGTGTTACGGTTAGCAATAATGGGGCCACCAATCATTAGTCAATTGACCAAGAATAAAATTAATTTATTCATTAATTAATTAGCGAGCCAAAATGAACAAATCACCTGTATAATGTTATTGTGGTCGTTATTATTATTATTATTATTATTATTATTATTATTATTAATATTATTATTATTGCTTTTGTTGATGTTCTTAATAGGACAATAATACATATTAATGAGCCTGTTATAGAAATATTGTACATTGTACTTACTCATGTGTAATAAAACTTCTTAAAATCAAAATATTTCTTAATGTATTTATATGTGCATGCGGATATTTGTATAAAAGACTACGTTTATACAATGCAACCTGCATATCCTTGATGCTGTATAACTGTAACAGCTGGGCAACTCCAAAGGCAACTCTAGACAAACTCGATGCCTGCCACCGCAAACACCTACGCACCATCACTGGACACCGATGGCCAGATAGCGTAATTTAGATGTGTAATACGTCGCCGCTGTCTGTAAAAGTAGCCCAGCAAAGATGGTCCGGTCCATGTTTGGCCATGTGTTAAGGACACCAGAAGACATACCAGCACGGAGAGCCTTGGAACTCGCCCTACTGGGAGCCGGCAAATACAAAGCCAGGAGGGGATGTTTTTGCATAAATCTGCTAAGCGTGTTATGGGGCGACCTCAAGAAAGCAGGACTCGGTACAGCCAAGTCAAGAATGGACTTGAGGAAGCTAAGGATTTCGGCTGAGAACAAAGATACGATACGATTTTATTACACCCAGAGCATTTGTACAATGCTATATGGGGAGGATATATAACATTAAATATGTGGAGGAGGCATTGTACAGATCATTATAAGCAATAGATATCATACGGTTGTTGTTCTCATTGTCGTAGTAGTCGTCATCGTCGGCATTGTTTTTGTTTTTATTGCTTTTCTTGATGTCGACTGTTGTCTTCTGTGTCGTGGTTGTCATCGTCTTTGTCGTCTTCATTATCGTCGACCTTTCTATCTTTGTCCTTATTGTTGTTGTCATCATCGCTATTGTTGTTGCTTTTCTTGTTGTCTTCTATGTCGTGGTTGTCATTATCATTGTCGTCATATTCATTGTCGTCGGACTGTCTATCTTTGTCCTTGTTGTTGTTGTTGTTGTTGTTGTTGTTGTTGTTGTCTTTGGTCTTTAAATTCCTGGAATATCAGCTGGATACATTTTTTCTTTGGTTTTTAAATTCCTGAAATATCAGATGGATAAATTTACAGAGTTTAATAAGCAATCCTGGTTTCTTACTTGAAAGTAGCTCTTTAAACTTGTAGTAGTTAAGCTAAGTAGGTAGTGTTCAGTTTCATATTTAGTTTTAATAGCGTGATACGTTTTTCCTTTCCATGAGTTTGACACTTCACCTTCCCATCCCTGTATATATTGATCTCTTATCCTCTGGTTGATATTTCTCAATATGTGGTTTATGTTTTGTGTATTTTGTTGTATCCATAGATAGCTGTATCCAGTTTCATCTAGAATACTTTTGACTTGGGTTAACCACCGATTCTGTTCTGTTTTGTAAGCAATATGTAGACATATACTTATAGATCTTTGTTGACAGTTTTGCTTGTTTTCCATTGGTAATTTTTAGCCAGAAATTTATCTTGGGTTGCTTGGATTGTATCAAAAGGGGCTTTTCTCCAATCTCTCCAAGCAGCATGTATTTCGGTGTACTACGTTTTACTCTAAGGGTCGTCTAATAAAATTCATTTTAGAGCGATGCTAATCTCATCTCATATGTTGTACTGCACCGATAGAATATGGTTTATAGATTCCATATCATTCATATCTTGTCACAGTCCCTGATCTGTATTGCAATTATCTGTTTTGTAATATCGAGTAAATGTTGAACGGTGACCGACACCATTTTGTCTCCTCAAGTTATTGTGTGTGATGTCGTGTAAGCTCCAATGCATCACATTCTTTATTATGTAATGCTCATCCAATTGCATATTTTGAAACTAATTTGACTGGAAGTTGTTGCTGCCATAGGCAGAATTGGATCTATTAGCTGGAGAAACAGATTTACTTGGCAGTCGATTGGTAGATCTAGCGGTCTTGTTCTTGTTGAGTGCGTGCTTTCGTGAATTTGCCGTTGGTAGACATAATGATACCGAGATACTTATATTCATCACAAATTTCAAGGTAATTTCCGCTAATATTAAATTGCAGATTATTACAGTACCGCCGAGTGCTCCCAAAAACAACAACTCGTTTTATCAATATTTACTTTTAATTTCCACCTATCAGCTTACGTCCCAAAACTATCTAGAAGCTTTTGAAATCCATCTCTATTTTCGCTCATAAGGACTGTGTCGTCCGCATACACTGCTGCTGCTGCTGCTGCTACTACTACTACGACTACTACTACTACTACTACTACTACTACTACTACTACTACTACTACTACTACTACTACTATGTTGACTTTGTAGTGTAATAGGTCTGCAGTTTGCAAGGTATTTTTCTAGGTCATTCAAATAGATCTAGAAGAGGATTGGAGATAGATAGATAGACAAGACACAGTGGGCAAAAGCGAAGAAGGACTGATTGCAGCTGTAGGATGTTTCTACTGCTACAGCCGCAGAATACAGTAATCATACATACATGCGTGTGTGCTTCTGTGGGCGTCGCGCGATTGCCCAAGTTCTATTGGAGGTATAACGACCAACCACGGTTAGGAGGATGCCCTTGGTATACACTCATTTGATTTTTAGGGCATCTTCGGCATCTTCATCTGTCTGTCTGTCTGTGCGTAATCAACAATGATGGCACGTTTTGTTATTTCTGGACCGATTTAGATCAAACTGCTAATATGTTGCTATCTCATTATAATTTATCCATTATGAAAAATGACGTTAATTCAATGGCAAACAACGGAGTTATCCCCCTTGCAAATTTTCTGCAGTTGGAGACCCAATCGGGAAATATATTACTTTGGTGGCCCGTTTCAATATTTATGTTTTTTTAAATACAAGGTATTGCACAGTTAGATGAATTTGTCAGTTGTTTGCGTGTATTTCAATGCGTTTTCACTGTTCTTTATAGGTACCCGACAATGTCTATCAGTTATGAAAATTTCCCTAAAATGATGGGAGGACGGATAGCTAAATAAGATTTGGGCGCGTTGACATTGTAACAGACACAGACATTTTTTAACTTCGGCAACCCCTCTTATGTCAACAGCGCCTCAAAGCGCCCAGGATGCAACTCAATTAATTGTTTAAATGCGAAGATTTAAAAACAAATATTAATGTGTGCAGGCCAAGGAAGACTATTTTTGTAAACTTACCACTGAAAATTACAAAAATATCTTTGCCTTCAAGACAACTACAGATAACGTGTTTGACCACGTGTTTGGCCGCTAAAGGGGAAACTGTTAAGAAAATTAGATTTTTTGATTAGCCCGCGTCTATTTGCAGGCCAAGAGAATCGTAATTTTGAAAATTTACCACTGGAATGACTGGCTCAGACACCAGAAGGGTTAAGAACCAAGTTCCGTGATTCGGGGGATCATACATAATTTGCTTCCGGGTTAAAATGTTTTGGTTGATTTTAAGAGGGGTGGATGGAGTGTTTTGTAGGCTTTGACTTGAATCCACCACTGCGCATTTGGCAGATATGTTCTTTTAGGCAATATTTGTTTGCGCTATGAATACGAATTGGCCATGTCTGGACTATGAACTGACACTCGTTGACCGGGAATGCTGTTATTCTGATGGCCCAGGTATCCACGCCGATTGTCGGCCCGCGCTTGGTGAGAGTGAAAGCACTGCAGGTAATAAGTTAGTTTCTAGCTTATGAACCGCCGATTTATGGCTGTTTACATGCGTTAGAACCGATTAAAAACGTTCAAACATGAATTCCTAGAATTTAAATTGCAAGGTACACATGTAACTATATAGGTAGGATATTAAATAGTTTTAAATTTAATTGTGTTGTTGTCTATGGTTCTCTAACTCTTCGACGTGTTCATTGAACCTCTTCAATATAGCAAGAAGACGAAACAAATGGGGTGTGGTTTTTTTGGGTGTTAAATGTTTCAAATCAATAGTTATTTGCTATTGTATCGGAATGAGGATGTTTCAAAATATTCAACAGCATGTTTATTAAAAAGTAAAGACATACAATTAGTACAACAACGCTTAATCCGTCAACAATTAAGCGTTCGTAACGGACTTATCTACGTCATTTGTGATGCAATTGATTATGATATCATCATACACGACACGTAGTTGATGATCATGACGTCATATGATTGACTGAGAAACTGGAATCCTCCATTCGGTATAGTCCGAGTTTGCTCTAGCCCTGAACATACGCTATGATAGATGTTCTGATCGACTAACTGGCAGTCAGTCTATCAAAATATCTCTCATAGGACCAGTTCGGGGCCTCAATAGACTGAAACTAAATTTAAAATACGCCTATTGACAGTAGCGGTGCTATATTTTTGCTTTGTTCATACATTTTGTTCGTAAACCAGGTCACAGCCGTCGCCATGTTTCCCCGTGTTGCAATTTGGCACGTGGTTCCCATATGCATAAACGAAAACATTTGGTTCAGATTTGATGAAAAAACTGTCCCCTTGCCCGCGAGCAATTGAGCGGCTAGTGATCAATATTATAATGACGCTAGTAGGCCTATGTGACACTGGCGTGTAATGTGTAAATATTTTATATATTAGCATTTGAATTGAATGATGGTCCTAAGTTCAAAGATAAAAAAATATTCATTCTGTCATAATACGTGTTTATCGCTGTAGGGAGTAGGCGTATATTTAACCCTTGAATTTGTTCAAGAAAATTTCAATTTTCTCATAGAAAATGCCAATTTCCATACCAAGAGAAAGAAGACTGAAAATTTACCACTGAAATGACTGGCTGATATTGGTGTTAAATGGTTAGCCCGGATCGGATGAATCGCGTTTGTTGGAAGGCTGCTATCAGGTATCAGTCTGTTAATTAATTAAGTAATTAAATCGTTAATGGGTCAACCCGGTCAGACCTGACCTATACATACAGTGGTATTGGTGAAAGGCCAATCATAGGTCAAGAGATGAGTATTTTTGAAAATCTACCACTAAAATGCCTGGCTCGATAACCAAGCTAGTCATTCGAGTGATAAATGTTCAAAAGCTGTCTTCTCTTAGCCCGCAAATACTCATTTACTGAGCAATATTGGTCAAAGTCCCGTATTCATACCAGAATGTTTGAACGGCAAAAATTGTGGCCGTCAATGTAATGAAACGAAATAAATCTTAGCATGTGCTGATTTCATTCCGTATAAATTAACATAATCATTTTAATTGTGAAGGTGAATTTGTGACACGTAATACAACTAAACAAATACAAAATTTTAAAGGTGCATATTCACACCAGAATGCCTGAAGATAAGATTTTTAGAGGCATTTATGGAATTAGACCAGGCGCCCAGGCAAGTTGGTCAAACCCAACAGCTGTAAAAGGTTTGATGTACGAGATAGGTCCGCTCTGTGGTACTATGTATAAATCTGAATTGCTGCCGTGTCACAGTCTGTGCATTTTGACAGAAAAGGGCGCGAACAAAGGGTTCATATCTACATTTATTCAACCTATCCGCTGGAAGGTTAAAAATTGTGCCATGGGTCACCATATGCAAAAATGCTTATGTCAGCAATTTAACGTTGAACATCTCGGAGGACATTAAACTTCCGGTGGTCAACACCATGTATTTAATTAACCCACATACTGCAAGGTTAAAATTAATTTATATCGAGAGCTTAGGCATAGTAGAATCGCAAAACATCGATGACAGCCAAATTAACCTGTGCTTTCTTGGTGACAGCAGCCATCTTTTAAGAATGGTGTCCAAATCTTCCAAATGGTCATTTATTCAACCCAACTACTGCAAGCGTCAAATCACTTTTAATTAACACTCCATACATATATGAGTGTCAAAACATCAATGACCGTAAAGTAAGCCCGTGCTTTCCACATGGCAGCAACTCCTTTTGGAAAGGATACAGAGAATATGCTATGGCTGAATTAGATTGGAACCTTTTCGTTGAGTACTACTATGTCACGCTGACCTTTGCAGTGGACAAAAAATAATCAGAGTATTCAAAGAGCATCCACACAGCATTTCTAGAGGTTAATATGCATTTTCATCTGGCTACGTGAAGCTAACTTGTCTGTTTGATGAGCAGATTTACAAAGTGCACTTCAGAAATATGGGTGGTTTGTTGGGTGGGGTGCGGCGACTGCCCCATTGCCCCTCCTGACCTCGATCGGCCTGCAACCATAGCCGACATTCGTATTATAGCGTATGATATAAGCTCGTAATTTCCACATAAATGTAATCGCATTATTTTCGCAGACATCTATTCTAATATAAAATGTGGTGTGTACGTGTATAAAAAAAACCCTAACCCTTTCAGCACGTAGGATGAAATACGAAATGCTAATATAGAAATGGTATGTTGAATATTCTGAAGCTAATTTGACTGGGGTCTGTTGCGGCCTGTCAGCCACAGGTTCCTATCCAGGGTCACCTTTTCCACTCCATCTATGACATGAATGCATTCCCGGTATTCCGCACCCCCTCCCATCCACCCTTGACCCACCCACCCACCATCAGAACCCAACCCCACAGTGTACGTTCATGTGTGCCCGTGCTTGTGTGTGTATGTCGTTGTGGGTGTGGGTGGGGTCGCGGATGGGTAACCTCCTACCCAAGCTATAGCATATATATACTAATAATTCACGCTGTCGTACAGCTTTAATTGTTTCTATCCGGAAATCAGGCCAAGCCACACAAACAACACCCGATGAAACAGTAGAACAACTTGGGGCGGAGTGGGGGATATATGCAGTCAAGGCCTGCATGCCTGTAAATGTAAGCTATCTGTCTGTCTGAGGCTTTCCCCCCACCCTCCACCCCACCCCGGAAACTACCCATTCTACTCAGCTAATATGTTAGCGTAATAATTAGTTTTCCAGGAATTTATTATTCGGTAGATGTGCTCGCATACTATGAAGATTTCCTATCGAGGGCAGTTCTCTGGAGACTCAATAATTTGAAATAAATGAGTAACTATACTATAAAATAACGTTGTGATTGGTATAGCGGTATCCACTATCTTCCCGGTCACGAGAAATGGTAACAGAAACCCATGTCGGTGTTTGCGTATATGAATGAATAAATAGTGAGGCTTTTTCGTAAAATACGCATGTTTCACTGAAAAAGAACGATATTTCTTCATTTTACTCACATATTTTCGCTAGAAATGCCTTAATTACTAAAATCAAAATAATATGATAATAGAATATGATTTGACTTTTGAACAACTATTTAATGCATATTCTCAATAACTCCCGAGGCCCATTATTATTCAAGGGAACGGAGAAGATTGTGGATATAGAGAAGTAGTATGGGGGGGGGGGGGGTTCTAGAAGCTATTGTTCTTTTCGTTGGAATGTGTTTTTAACCAATCAAAACGCTCCATTTCAGTAGGCTATTGTTTGGAGAACAATGGCGTCCAGCCACGCACAAAGTTGTGTGTGGATGGACGTTATAAGCTTATGATCATGTCGATAGTCACTTACAGGACTGGCGGTATGATCAGCGAACGAAAAGAAGAAGAAGCTGGACGTTATTGTTCTCTAAACAATAGCGTCCAGCCGCACACGTATTTGAGATCTACATCACTCTGGAATGTTCTATTATTTTGAATTAATTAACCCTTAAAAGTTGTGTATTTTACGTTTAAATGTAGTGGCGGCGCTCCCCACTCCGTGGTTATCTACCGTTGTAAGGTAAAAATAATAAGAGATGATGTTTGATAATAGTAAAATAATAGAGTTTAAGAGGTGGTCTGATAATGGAGGTCGTAGGAGTATGAGGTTGAGGATGTATGAGGAATTACGGTAGGATATTGATGTATATTTTGAAAATAATTTGACTGTTTCGTCGCTAACGTTAATTTATTAGTAAACTATTTTGTAGAATATTTAGAGACTAATTTGCCTGTAAGCTGTTACTGTCTTAGTAAGCAACAGCTACCAGACAGATTAGTAACAAAATATTAAAAATAATCTTGTATTAATGGTATGTAGTGGTCGGTTAGAATGGTAACCAAGACTTGGTGGTGATGGATTCATAGGATTGTATCCTGGGTTAAAAAAGTTAACCCTTTCACCGATGAATTCCCCATATCTCATTTTCATCGATACCATACAGGAAAACTGTTGAATATTTTGAAATTAATTTGACGTTGCTAACGTTAATTTATTAGTAAACTATTTTTGTTGAATATTTTGAAGACGTATTGACTTTTAACCGTCATTACGCGCAAATTGTTTTTTAAATACTTAATATTTCAATAACGTCAGTCGTTTTAGATGTTGTACGATGGTTAAAATGTGGTCATTATATCTCTGAGGGTTCTGTGTGTTTATATAATTGTATGTCGAGCGTACTTATGCTAAAAAGATTTTGTTGCGTATGATTTATCCATACGTCTTGAATAGCCGTGAGATCAATCTTGAATCGAGATACAAACATACCACGTGTTAATAACGAAAGAACGTGTTAGCACCTCACGTCTCGTACTACGTGTTTTTTTTTAGAAATATTCAAAATTACTATTGAATTATCACCTATGTTACTCGCTAGGAGATTTCACTTTGTAGTTGCGAATGCGTACAGCTTTGTGGTCTGGATACAATATCGTATCGTTTCCTAGTTCTTAGCCGAGTGGACATATGTACTAATTCCCTTGGGCAATTATTAGAATATCACGGTTTGGAGCGTTAGCGCTTTATGCATATGTAGGCTATGGTGTGTTCGCGCATTACTCATATTACCATTAAACATGTCCGCTTCATTCGCTTTAAGGTCATGTGATGTTAGATTTTGTCTATGCCTGTTTCCTCGCGAACTAATAATGTCGTCGGTATGTACCACGACAAAAGGCGTAACTCATGGTGGAATATGTTGTTGAATGCGTCTGCATCGATGGAAATCTCTTACTGATCCATCATCCACAAGGGTGTCCTACTTTTTTCGCATACGTATCCACACACACGCATGCACCTAATGCACCAACACACACACACACACACACACACACACACACACACACGCACGCACGTACTGCGCATACCCTCACGCAATATTTTGATAATTTGTTGCTGAATATTTTGATAATTTGAGTGGTAGCTGAATATTTTGATAATTGGTTGCTGAATATCATGATAATCAGTTGTTGAATATTTTGATTGGTTGCTGAATAAATTGATTGGTTGCTGAATATTTTGAAAACGATTTGACTGTGTAAATTTTGATTTCTTATTAGGCGATGGTAGGTAAGAGAGAGGTGGTCTGATAACGGAGGTCGAAGGAGGAGGGAGGAATACTATCTCAGCCACCCTCTGCTCGGCATTGTTCTCCGCGCATGAGCACTCCTTTATTCGCCTGATGATCCTTTAAGAAAATGCAGGTGGTCGCTCGTAGAGGTGTCGCGAGGGATGAGGAGGATGGCTGACGTATAAGCTAACGTTTTCGCAGAGGCAACGTCTTGCGCGATATCTCTGTACGAATATTTTGAAAATAATTGATTGTAAGCCGCTGTTGGTTTAGTCACCATTAACCTCCTCCTTGGTTTAAGTCATTTAAAAAATGGCAGTCATTTAAGTATTAAATTTTCAAAATTGTTATGGAAATGGTCATCGTTGACGATCGATGTTGTATAATATTATATAGACAGTTTTATCTACCATATTTATGTCTTTAAAGCGTCAATCATTTAATTATTAAATTTTTTTTAAATATGAACAAAACTCCCAGTCATTTAATTTTCAAAAAAGCAGAGCATTGCGTTACACGGGTTATAGTGATCTACGTTGTGTGTGTATATATATATATATATATATATATAATAAATATATATATATATATACACACAATTATGGTACTTAGTGGGACATTGTGTATTTCGGTACTTTGTGGAATCTTTGCTTTCTCATAAGAATTTTGGCTTGAAATTCATAATTAAGGTAGTTCTGATATCAGTAATAATAAATATAAAAAGAAATATTGATTATACTCAAGTTTGTCTAAAACCTTGTGGGTCACCGATTTTATAACTTTGTGGGATACTGACGCAAATGACCCTCAAGGCACCCAAAGTAATATACAGTATATGACTTTGTGGGACACTCCATAAAATGACCCATAAAGCATCGGAATGATCTGTTAATATAATACATGTAATATATGTTAGCAGCAGCAGCAGTATCTGCTGCTGCTGCTGCTGCTGCTGCCATGGCTGATAATGACTGCCACCGTTGGCGCTGCTGACGCCAACCTTGCCAAAAGATGCCCAGCCAACCTTGCCAAGCCTGATGCAGCCATTGATAACAAGCTCAATTAAGCTAGCAAAAAAAGTGTTTGAAAGGTAAAACATAAATACATTATCTAATGTCTATAATGACGAATGTCATAAGTTAACTCGGAGTATTGAAATTTATTGACAGCACAGAAAACGCGAGTTATGTCATTGCGGTAACATAATGAATGCAATAGCAGAGAAAGACAAATCAACATCATCACATTTCACTTTTCGCATTCAGATATTGTGTCCCTTAGCACCTGGCATTAGGTATTAGGTCCATTAAGTTGTTACACAATTATACCTTAAGATAGAAAAGATAGCTATAAAAGGTAATCAATATTCAAAAGGATACTGACAGCAAAAAACTTATCTGACACCATTCCAAGTACTTGAAAAAGATGGGTTTAAGAATGAAATAGTATATAATGCATAAAAGAACCTATGTGAATATATCTCTTTATAATGCTTTAAAATCATGGAAAAGAAAACAGATAGTCATATTATGTATTGCTATTCAATACAGTGTCATAAAACATATGTAAACAAACCATAAACAATCGTGGCACTCTATCATGGCTATAACTTCGAGGACCAATTATCCGACTTATACTAGTTGCAACTGAAATGAAAATGAAATAAGCCATGCTAAAAATAAACATGTTTTAACTTTGTGCCAAACCAGCAATGACCAATGTAGTTGGTGAAATAGAAAACATGACTCTTTGAATAAGCTGGGTCTCTCTGTCGTGCAGATTACATGCTTTGAAATAAAGAGGGAAATGTCATTAGAAACATATGAACAAATTAAAATGATTTGAAAAATGTAAAAATAACATTTAGTATTTACAGGCAATCTATAATTAATACTTTGTAATAAAGCTAACGACAATTTGCTTTTGAGTAAAATTCTGCGGATTGGCTACTAAAATCTCCAAATAGGCTAAATTACTGCCTAAGAGAATTAATTGATAAGGTTGTATACACATACAGGAAAGCTGTTGAATATTTTGAAATTAATTTGACTATGATCTGTTGTTGTCATAGGCAGGAAATTAATTATATGGAATCTATGTACTATAATTTAGCATTACAAACAATATTCGAGATGATCTTACTATCTGTTTAACAGTCATCCAATGCAATTATAAAATATGTTAATTTGCTGGCTAAGAGAGTTAATATTTGGCTAATAAAATCCCAAGATAGACTAATTTGCTACCTATTGATTTCAGATGGGTAGGATAGACCTGATTCCTGTTGAGCAAATTCTATCTTTTGAGATGATTGAAAACTGTGTATATAAGAAGAATATGTACTCAGTATCTATATATTAATACTTGATCTGTTATTATTTGAATGGGCTTACCCCTCCCAGCCATGTATCAAACACTAATCCTAGTTAAATAAATAGTGAAATCACTGATTTTTTAATAAGTCAAGATGGTTAATAGGAAACACTGTTCTATACCATAATCATTGCCTTAGATAGAACATGTACATATAATTTAACTTGATCATTTATTTCTCTATATAACGTTTATTTCTCTGTATATCATTACAATCAAGCAGTTGATAATGTGTGTGGCCAGGAATAGTTGGCTAGTAGGTTAGGATAGTAGGCAGGATAGTTAGCCCAGTTGGCAGGCTAGACTGCCATGACAGGCGCATAGGCTAAGCCAGTAATTAAGCAAGCCTAGTAAGCAGTATACATCTAGTAGTCCAGGCTAGAGGGTAGGCTTTTAGGCTGGTAGCAGAAGCAGCAGCAGCAATTGATAGCAAGCTCAATTAAGATGGCAAATAAAAAAGAATTTGAAAGATGAAAATAAATACATTACCTAATATCTATTGTGAAGAATGTTTCACAAGTTGACTCGGGATGTTGACACTTGTTGACAGCACAGAAAACATAATAAGCTATGCCATTGCTGTATCATAATGAATACAATAACAGACAAAGACATATCAACATCATTACATTTCAGTTTTAGCATTCAGATCTTTTGTCCCTCAGACGTTGTCAGCGTCCACCCAGCTGTTATTAAATGTATGCCTTGAGATAGGAAAGGTAGCTATAGAAGGAAATTAATATTCAAAAGAATACTGGCAGCAACAAACATAGCAGGAACCATTCCATTATTAAGAGGTATTAAATAATGCATAAATTTGACAATGCAATGCTTTATGAAGAATGATCATGGAAAAGAAAACAGATAGCCATATTATGTATTAGTATTCAATACGTTTTCATAAAATATATGGAATAACACTGTAAACAAGTGTGACACGCTACGACAGACCAATCAACAGACTTATAATAGTCGCAAGTCTTAACTAAAATGTAAATGAATGAAGACATGCCCAAAATAAAAATGTGTTTTATCTTTGTGATCATACCAATATACATGTAGTAGGTCACGTTCGAAAAATATGGGGCTTCTGTAGTGCAGATTACATGCATTGTCATATAAAACAACAGGTGCAATAAAATGAAGAGGTAAATGTGATTAGCAACATAATACGAAAAAAATTAACAAGATTTAAAAATCATAAATATAATATTTGATATCAAAAAGCAATTTTTTTTAGAATAACACTAGTTCCCTATTGATCGACTGCTATCTGGTGTGATGGGTTGAATACCTTGTACGCGAGATAAGGATCTACTCAGTATCGATATATTAATTAATACTTGATCTGTACTCGTTTGAATGGGCTTATCCATCCCAGCCATTATGAAACACTAATCCTAGTTAAATAAATAGTGGAAATCACTGATTTTTAAAGTCAAGCTACTGACTAGTAAATAACGTTCTATTCTCTAGGCATTACCTTGGATGGAACCTGTACATATAATCACGAAATGCATAATATTGAGCTTGAACATTTATTTCTCTGTATGCCATTACATTCAAGCAGTTGATACTGTTTGTTGTCGGAAACAGTTGTATAGTAGGCTAGGCCAGTAGGCATGCTAGTAGGGCATGCCGATTAGCAGGCTAGTATGCTAGGGCAGTAGGCAGGCTAGTAGGCTAGGCAAGTCGACATGCTACTAGGTTAGGCCAGTAGGTGGCCTAGTAGAATAAACTAGCTGTCCGGACTAGAAGTCTAGGCTAGTAGACTAGGGTAGAAGTTTAGGCCAGTGCGCTAGGCTAGAAGACTATGCTAGTCGCCTAAATAGCTATACTAGTAAGTTAGTAGACTTGGCAAGGCATCTAGACAAGAAATCTAGGTTAGTTGGCTAGTATTCGAGGGTAGAAGTACATGGTAGAAGTCTAGGCTACGAGGCTAGCAGACTAGGTATACGCCTAGTAGGCCATGCTAGAAATCTAGGCTAGAAGTCTAGGGTAGTAGACTATGTTGGAGGTCTAGTCTAGAAGGCGAGGATAAGTCTAGATTATTAGGATTGGAGACCAGGCTAGGAAAATAGGCTATACGTCTAGGCTATTAGACTAGTAGACTATGTTAGAAGTCTAGGCTAGAAGTCTCGGCTAGGAGGCTAGCAAACTTGCTAAGAATTCTAGTTTAGAAGTCTAGGTTAGTAGGCTGATAGACCAGGCACAAATTCTAGGTTAATGGGCTAGTAGACGAGGCTAGAAATCCAGGCTAGAAGTTTTGGCAAGTCTAGGCTATAAGTCTAGACTAATAGTCTAAGCTATAAGGCCGGTAGACTATTCTAGAAATCTAGGCTAGAAGTATCAGCTTCTATGAGACAGCAGCAGCCACAGCCCAGCAATTGATAGCAAACTCAATTAAGATAGCAAATACGAAGGAACCTGAAAGATAAAAAAGTACATTACTTAACAACTATGATGAAGGATGTCATAAGCTAATTCGGGATGCTTACACTAAATCTTGTTGACAGCACAGAAAACATAAATGAGTTTGAACCTTAGAACCTGGTAGATTCCAAACAGTTGTTATGAAAATTATGCCTTTAGCTATAAAAGGAAACTAATATTCAAAAGGATATTGGCAGCAATAAACTTATCTGAAACCATTCCAAGTACTTGAAAAAGATTTGCTTAAGAAAGAAATATTATATAATGCATAAAATGAACAATTTGAATATATTTCAGTGTAATGCTTTATGAAAAGTAATCATGGAAAGGAAAATAGAGTGTTATATTATGTATTACTATTCACTACGTTGCCGCAAATTATATGTAATAAAACCATAAGCAAGTGTGGCACGCTATGGTCTTGACTGTTCAATCAACTGAGTTATACTAGTTGAAAGTCGCAACTACAATTTAAAAGAAAAGTATGCCAGTATGCAGGATAGTAGGTTAGGCTAGTAGACAGTCTTGTAGGATAGTCCAGTAGGCATGCTAGCAGACTAGTAGACTAAGCTAAACGTCTGTCTAGGCTAGAAATCTTGCCTCGTGTAGGCTCATAAAGTCTAGGCTATTAGACTAGTGTAGAGGTCTAGGTTAGGAGAACAGGATGGAAGTCAAGCTATGCTATTAGGATAGAAGTTTAGGTTAATATGATAGTAGACTGGGCTAAAAATCTAGAAGCATAAGTTAGTAGCCTAGAAGACTTGGCTAGAAATCGTACATAGAAGTCTAGTTAGGTAGGCTACTAGACAATGCTAAAAGTTTACGATGGTAGGCTGGCAGACTAGGCTAGAAGTCTATCCTAGAAATCGGCTAGTAGAATAGTAGAGCAGGATAGTAAACTAGGCTAGAAGTCTAGACTATAGGTTTTAGCCTAGTAGGCTAGTAGACTATGCTAGACGCCTAGGCTTGTAGAAGTGGCTAGAAGTGTAGGCTAGTAATCTAGGAGACTAGCAGTGGCAGCACCCCAGCTGGTGGGGTTAATATGATAGTAGACTAGGCTAAAAATCTAGAATCCTATTTATCCTAGTAGGCTAGTAGACTACGCTAGACGTCTAGTGGGCTGGGTGGGGTCAAATACACATGCTCACATACACCCCGTGTAGACTGGGCTAGAAATACAGGCTGGTAGGCTAATAAACTAGGTTAGAAATATAAGTTATTAAACTAGGCTAGATGCTTAGGCAAGTAGGCTAGTAGACTAAGCTAGAATTCCAGGTTAGTAGAATAGGCTAGAGGTCTAGGCTAGTATGGCTAGATAACTAGGCTCTATGATTAGGCTAATATACTACTAAGTCTAAGGTGTAGACTAGGCTAGAAGTTTAAATCAGTAGACTAGGCTAGGATAAAAGCAATAGATGATGGATACTCTGTAAATGTTATATACCTCAACTTCAAGCTTTCGACACAGCTCATGGACAAGATGCAGTCCTAGTATATAGACTGATTCTGATTCATGGATGTGTCAGAGCATTTCTTAGCAAGCGAAAGCAGCACGTGCCCATTAGTGGGAAAGAATCAAGCTGGATGGTTGTAACGAGTGGGGTTCCTCAGGGAAGTGTATTGGAACTTCTGCTTTCTGTGATCTATATAGGTGACTTGCCAAGCCGTGAGAGCTCGGACATATATCTTTTTGCAGATGATACAAAAACTTTTTTTAATCCTTGAAGAAGAAGACCATGCATCCTTACAGACAGATTTGAATGAACTAGTCGAATGGCCAAATACATGGCTACTTCGCTCTACTCCTGACAAGTATGTCAATGCGGTTATTGCGCAGACGAGAATAGAGTATAACTATTATATCATTGCTGATGATAACACCCATGAAATTAAGGTCTCAACAGAAGGACATAGGGGTTATAGCAGATGAAGAGCTAAAGGTAAATAAAGCAACTAGTATCTTCGCAATTACGTGATTATGTGAACCTAAACCAGACTACATTTATCCCACTGCATAAAGCAATGGTAAGCTGAGCCACCTTGATTATGCAGCAACAGTATGGAGTCACAGGTAACCTTAATCGAAAATATCCAGAGAAGAGTTACAAAGCAGATACCAGGATTCAGAAATATAAGGTATGAAGAAAGCTTAAAAAGCTTAAGCTCCCCATACTGGCTTATTGCAGAGTCCGATGTCTGTAAGATGCTACATGATATATATGACCCAGAAACAGAAGCATATTTAAACTAAGGAAAGATGTGGTCAAGCGGAATGAGCCAACACGAGGAGAAGATATTCCAATCAAGGGCAAGGTTGGAGCTACAACAGAACTCGTTTCCTGCCCGGGATGGAGAGGGTTGGAATAAGCTGCCTAGACATATAATGGAATCACCACCGGTCTGCACTTTTAAAGCTCAGCTTACCAAGCACTGGCAAAATCAAGCACTGCTGCTTGACTACACAGCACAACTGGAAGCTGGAAGTAAGAGTACACAGTATTGTGACGATGAAGACTGACCATAGAGGTGTAAACCTGCAGTCAGAAGCAAACTTATGTATAGTATGATATTGTAAAGGTCCAGGCTAGAAGCATAAGCTAGTAGAGTAGATGTTTATGTTAATAGGTTAGTATACTCCGATATATATCTAGTCTAGTAGACTACTTGGTGGAAGTGAAAGGTATAAACTAGGCTAGATGTCTAGACTACTCGTCTAGATTAGCAGATTGTGCTAGAAGTATAGGCTAAACGTCTAGGCTTCTATAGCTAATAGACAAGTCTTGCTATTAGACTTCCTGAGTAGAAGCCAAGGCTAGCATTCTAAACAAATAGGCTAGTCCAAAGGTCTAGGACAGTACGCTTGACTAAGTCAAATCTTAGACTATAAGTATAGTTTACTAGGCTAGTAAACTATGAGAGAACTCTAGAGTAGACTTCTAGACTAATGGGCTAGTAGACTGCTGGTAGACTTGGCGGGAAGTCTTGCCTAGAAATCTAGGCTAGTATGCTGATATCGAAACTAGGTTAGAAGCATACAGTAGTAAACACGGCTATGAGTGTAGATCTAAGCTAGAAGTCTAGGCTAGAATGGCTAGCAGACTAGGCTAGAGGTGTATGATAGTAGACCACCTGCTTCGAAGTATATGCTGTAGATGTCTAGGCTAGAATTCTCAACTAGTAGACTACGATATATCATTGGCTGGTATGCTAAGTCTAAGCCAGAAATCCATGCTAGTGGGCTAGTAGATTTGGCTCGAATTCCCGACTAACTAGAACTTTAGGTTCGTAGGCTGGTAGAAATCTAGAGTAGTAGACTAGTAGACACGTTTAGATGTCTAGACTAGTAGACTAGTTCATAAGACTAGCATAGTAGACTAGGCTCTAGGAGTTTAGTAGGTTAGTAGAATTGCTTTAGGCTAGTAGGCTTGTAGTCTAGGCTAGAGGTTTAGGCTAGTAGACTATGGTAGAAGTCGAGACATAGTGACTGCACGATTAAGATAGTAGGCTAGTAGTATAGGCTATAACTCTAGGTCTGTGGGCTAGTAGACTCGGTTAGAATTCTAGACTAACTAGAACGCTAGGCTAGTAGACTGATCGAAGTCTAGTGTAAAAGGCTAGAAATCTAGGCTAGGAGACTATGGTAGAATTATGGGCTAGAAGTAAAGGATAACAGACTGGTTAGAGGTCTACACTAGTAGATGAGGCCAGAAGCCAAGGCTAGTAGTATATGTATGAAGTCTAGGCCAGAAGGCTAGTAACCTAGGCAGGTAGACTACCTGGGTAGAAGTCTATGTTGTAGACTAGACGTATATCCTATAAATATAGGCTTGTCGGCCAGTAGACTGGGCTAGAAGTCTAGGCTAGATTCATAGAATAGCACACTAGGCTAGACTCATAGGCTAGAAGTCTAGGATAGTGGGCTAGTAGACTAGGCTAGAAGTCTAAGCTAGATGTCGAGGGTGTAAATCTAGCGTAGTAGGCAAAGACTATCTTAGAAGGCTAGGCCAGTAAACTTGACTATAAGTTAGGCTAGTAGTCTAAGTATGCAGGATAGTAGAGTAGGCTAATAGACTAGGCTAGTAGATTGCTTGGATAAAACACAGCTGTAAACTAGGCTAAACGTCTAGGCTAGAAGTCTAAACTAGTAGACTAATCTAGAAGTCCAGGCTACTAAGTTAGTAGACTAGGATAAAGGTCTCAGGTAGAAGCATTTGCTAGTCAGCTTGGTAAGAAGTCTCGGCTAGAAGTCTAGGTTATTAGGCTACTATACTAGGCTAGAAATACAAACTAGTAGACTAGGGTAGAAATAGTATATGCTAGAAGTCAAAGTTAGAAGACTAGGCTAGAAGACAAGCCTAGTGGAATAGGTTTGATGTCTAGACCAGAAGTGAAGGCTAACATGACTAGTAAACCAGGATATTAGACTATTTGGTAGCGGTCTATGTTGTAGACTAGGCTAGGCTAGGCGTCGAGGAGAGAAGCATAGGATATTAGACTAATAGACTATGCTAGAAGCATAGACTAGACTAAACGTGTAGGCTAGTAGACTCTCTGTGTAGAAGACAATGCTGTAGACTAGACTAAACGTCTATAGTAGAAGCATATACTAGTATGCTTTGCTAGAAGTCTCGGCTAGAAGTCTAGGTTAGTAGGCTAGAAGTAAACTCGGCTAGAATTATAAGCTAACTAGAACTATAGGCTAATAGACTGGTAGAAGTCTGGAAGAGCAGGCTAGAAGTCTTCTAGACTAGTGGGCTAGTAGACGATGCTATAAATCTATGCTATCAGGCTCTCAAGTAGACTATGCTAGAGGTATAGGCGAGTAGGATAGGCAGGAGGGCAATGTTAGTAGACTAGGCTAGAAGGATATACTAGTAGGTTAGCATAAGAATATAGAAGTCTAGGCTAGTAGGCTAATAGACTAATCGAGAATTTAATGTTATATGTCTCGGCTAGAATTCTAGGCTAACATGGCTAGTAGATTATGCAATAAGTCTAGGCTGTAGACTGGGCTATACGTCTATGCTAGTAGGCTAGCAGTCCGGACAATAAGTCTGGGATAGAAGCATAGGCTACTAGACAACATATGTAGAAGCCCAGGTTGTAGCCTATACTAAAGGTCTAGGCTAGAAGTCTAAACTAATATACTAGCAAAGCACTCTAAGCTACAAGACTAGTAAATCAAGGTAAATGCTAAGCTAAAAGCATATGCTACTAAGGTAGGATACTATGCTAGAAATCTAAGCTATAAGGCGAGGTTAGTAGGCTATTAGACCTAGTCCGGGAATTCTAGGCTAATTAGCACATTAGGCTAGGCGGCTAATGGAGTGGGAGAAGTCTAGTAGAGCAGGCTCGAAATCTAGGCTAGTAGGCTCGTAGATTAAGTTAGAAATCAAGGCTAGTGGACTAGGATCACAGACTACGCTATAGGTCTAGGCTAGTAGACTATGTAGAAATCTAGGCTAGTAAACAAGGCTAATAGAACCTAGTATATTAAGCTAGGTGTCTAAGATAGGACTCTAAGCTAGTAGATTATGGTAGAAGTCTAGACACGAAGTTTAGGCTAGAAGGCTAGAAATTAGGCTGGTAGACTACCTGGGTAGAAGTCTATGTTGTAGACTAGACTAGACGTATATCCTATAAAGATAGACTTGTAGGCTAGTACAGTGGGCTAGGAGACTAGGCTAGAGGCATAGGATAGCAGACTAAGCTAGACTTATAGGCTAGAAGTATAAGCTAGTGGGCTAGTAGACTAGGCTAAAGGTCTAAGCTAGATGTCGAGGGTGTAAATCTAGCCCAGTAGGCAAAGACTATCTTAGAATGCTAGGCTAGTAAACTAAGTATGCAGGAGAGTAGAATATGCTAAAACACTAGGCTAGTAGATTGCTTGGATAAAACACGGCTGTAGACTATTCTAAACGTCTAGGCTAGAAGTCTAAACTAGTAGACTAATCTAGAAGTCCATGCTACTAAGTTAGAAGACTAGAATAAAGGTCTTAGGTAGAAGCATATGCTAGTCGGCTTGGTTAGAAGTCTCGGCTAGAGGTCTAGGTTATTAGGCTACTAGACTAGGCTAGAAATACAAGCTAGTATACTAGGGTAGAAGTAGTATATGCTAGAGGTCAAGGTTAGAAGACTAGGCTAGAGGTCAAGCCTAGTAGAATAGGTTTGATGTCTAGACTAGAAGTATAGGCTAACATGGCTAGTAAACCAGGATATTAGACTATGTGGTAGAAGTCTATGTTGTAGACTGGATTAGGCATCGAGGAGAGAAGCATAGGATATTAGGCTAATAGACTACGCTAGAAGCCTATGCTAGTGGACTAGTAGACTGGGATAGAAGTCTAGGGTGGACATCTAGGCTAGTAAGCAGTATACTAGCTTAGAAATTAGTCTAGAAATTTAAACTAGTGGGTAAGCAAGACGTCTAGGCTAGTAGATTATGCTAGAGGTCTAGACTAGGCTAAACGTGTAGGCTAGTAGACTATCTGTGTAGATGACAATGCTGTAGACTAGACTAAACGTCTATAGTAGAAGCGTATACTAGTACTCTTTGCTAGAAGTCTCGGCTAGAAGTCTAGGTTAGTAGGCTAGAAGTAGACTCGGCTAGAATTATAAGCTAACTAGAACTATAGGCTAGTAGACTGGTAGAAGTCTGGAAGTGTAGGCTATAAGTTTTCTAGACTAGTGGACTAGTAGACGATGTTAGAAATGTATGCTATCAGGCTATCAAGTAGACTATGCTAGAGGTCTAGGCGAGTAGAATATGCAAGAAGGCAACGTTAGTAGACTAGGCTAGAAGAATACGCTAGTAGGTAAGCATAAGAAGATAGACGTCTAGGCTAGTAGACTAATAGACTAATCAACAATTTAATGTTATATGTCTAGGCTAGAATTCTAGGTTAACATGGCTAGTAGATTATGCAATAAGTCTAGGCTGTAGACTGGGCTATATGTCTAGGCTAGTAGGCTAGTAGTCTGGGCAATAAGTCTGGGATAGAAGCATAGGCTACTAGACAACATATGTATAAGCCAAGGTTGTATCCTATAATAAAAGTCTAGGATAGAAGTCTAAACTAATATACTAGGCTAGCACTCTAAGCTACTGCACTAGTAAACTAGCTAAATGTTAAGCTAAAAGCATAGGCTAGTAAGCTAGGATAATATGCAAGAAATCTAGGCTAGAAGGCGAAGTTAGTAGGCTATTAGACCTAGTCCGGAATTCTAGGCTAACTAGCACGTTAGGCTAGCCGGCTAGTGGAGTGGGAGAAGTCTAGTAGAGCAGGCTAGAAATCTAGGCTAGTAGGCTCGTAGACTAAGTTAGAAAGCAAGGCTAGTAGACTAGTATCTCTGACTAGGCTATAGGTCTAGGCTAGTAGACTATGTAGAAATCTGGGATAGTAAGCAAGGCTAACAGACTAGGCTAGTGACCTAGTATATTAAGATTGGTGTCTAAGATAGAACTCTAAGCTAGTAGATTAGGGTAGATATCTAGACACGAAGTCTAGGTTAGTAGGCTAGTATACTATGCTAGAACTCTAGGGCTAACGTCCAGATTAGTGGGCCAGTAGATTCAGCTAGAGGTCTAGGCTAGAAATTTAGGCAAGTAGATTAGTAAAAGGCTAGAACTCTAGGCTAAAAGGTTAGTCTAGTGTTGCTAGTAGACAAGGATATATGTCTAGGCTAGTAGCCTACCTGTGTAGAGGTCTATGTTCTAGACTAGTCTTTAAGTCTAGGCCAGTATTCTAAACTAGTAGACTAGGCTAGAAGTCTAGGCTAGTAGAGTATGGCTAACATGAAGGACAAGAGTGTATGTTAGTAGGCTATGTGATTAGACTAGACATCTACGCGGGCAGTCAAATTTACTAGACTAGTAGACTTGGCTAGAGTTCTAGGCTAGAGTTAACTAGAACTCTAGGCACGTAGCCTAATATGCTGGTTGAGGGCTAGTAGCCCAGGCTAGATATCTAGGTTATTAGGCTAGTAGACTAGGTTAGAAATCTATGCTAGTAAAATAGTTTAGAAGACTATGCTAGTAGGTTAAGCTAGATGTCTATGTCAGTAGGCTAGCAGAATTGGCTAGAGATCTAGGATACTATGCTAGCAGTCCATTTCAGATGTCTAGGCTAGTAGACCATGGTAGAAGTATATGCCATAGCCATGCGTTTGCAGGCTAGTAGAGTAGACTAGGTTAGAATTCTAGGCTAGAACCCTGGATTAGTGTAGTAAATTCAGTAAAATCTAGACGAACTAGAACTCTAGACTACAAGGCTAGAAGACTGGCACAAGTTTAGTAGAGATGGCTAGTAGAATGGTAGGCTATGTATTTGGCTAGTAGACTGGGCCAGAAATTTTGGCCGGTGGGCAATTAGCCTAGGTTATCAATCTGAGCAAGTAAAGTAGTCTAGTCTAATAGACAAATAGAATATGCTAAAAGACTAGGCTCGTAGCTTAACACAGTAGGCTATAAGTATAGTCTAGCGGACTAGGCTAGAAGTCTAGACTGGCATGGGTAGTAGATTATGCTATAAGTCTAGTGTGTAGACTAAGCTATAAGTCTATGCTAGTTGGCTAGTAGACTGGGCTATAAGGCAGGGCTATACGCATATGCTAGTTGACTAGGCGAAGAGTCTAGGCTAGAAGTCTAGGTTAGTAGGCTAGTAGACTTGGCTAGAATTCTAGGCCAACTATGCTAGAAGGATAATGTACTGGTTGAGGTCTGGTATAGCAGGCTAGAAATCTAGGCTAGTAGACTATGTGAGATATCTAGGCTAGTAGACAAGACTAGTGGCTTAGTAGATTCAGCTAGATGTCAAGGACAGAAATCTAAGATAGTAGATTAGGGTAGAAGTTTAGACTGGAAGTCTAAGTTAGTGGGCTACTAGGTTAGAACTCCAGGGTAGAAGTCCAGACTAGTGTGTTACTAGACCCGGCTAAATGTCTAGGAAAATAATTTAGGCAAGTAGGCTAGTATAAAACACTGGAACTCTAGGCTAGTAGACTAGGCTAGAAGTCTCGGTTAGATGGCTAGACTGGAAGTCTAGGTTAGCTTGGCTTGTCGACTAGGATAGCCTTGTAGACTACCTGTGTAGAAGGCTATGTTGTGGTCTACACTAGGTCTAGGCTAGAATTCTAAACTAGTTGACTAGGGTAGAAGTAGAATATGGTAAACATCTAAGCTAGAAGCATATGCTATCAGGCTATCGTACTAGGCTAGAAGTCTAGGCTAGTATTCGAATTTATTGGGATGATATATTTGACTACGCTTCTTGAAATCTAGGGTAGTGGGCTAATAGACTGGTAGAAGTCTAGGAGCATGGATTAGATGTATAGGTTAGTAGACTAGGTTAAAAAGTTAAAGATTTGGGCAAATAAAGTAGCTGAGTCTAGTAGAGAAAGCTAGAACTCTAGGCTAGTGGGCTAGTAGAGTAGGCCAGACATCTTGAATAGTAGGCCAGTTAGAAATATTGGCTATTAAACTAGGCAAGCAGACTAGGCTAGAAGAATAGACTACAAGACTAGGCTAGTATGCTAGTAGACGAGACTAGAATAGAGGTTCGTAGGCTATGCTAGATGTCTTGGCAAGTAGGATAGAAGAATAGTCGAGAAGCATATGATAGTAGCTTATAATGCTAGAAGTCTAAGCTAGTATGCCTATGGGACTAGGATAAAAGTCTGGGCTTGTAGACTACCTGTGTAGAGGGCAACGCTGTAGACTAGGCTAAACATTCTAGGATAGAAGTATAAACTCAGTAGACTAGTCTAGAAGTCTAGGCTACTAGGCTAGTAAACTATATAAATGTCTAGGCTAGAAGCATATACTAGTAGACCTGGCTAAGTTTCGACTAGAACTTCGTTGCAAAGTCTAGATTAGTAGGCTAGTAGACTTAGGTAGTATTCCAGGCTAACTAGAACTTTACGTTAGTAGGCTAGTAGACTGGCAGAAGTCTAGTAGATCAGGCTAGAAGTCCAAGCTAATCGTCTAGTAAACGAAGCTAGAAATGCTAGCAGGCTAGTAGAATGTTCAAGAAGTATGTGCTAGTAGACTAGTAGACTAGGTGAGAAGTCAAGCCTAGATGCCTAGGTGAGAAAACTATTCTAGACATCTAGACTGGTAGTCTACCCTAGTAGACAAGCTAGGTCTAGGCTAGCAAGGCTAGTAGATTCGGCTAGAATTCTAGGCTATAAACTACACTATTTGTCTAGGCGTGTATGCTAGTAGACTGTGATATATGTAATTATGTATATGGTAGGAGTATAGGCTGGAAGACTAGGCTAGAAGTATGTGCTAGTAGACAACCTGGGTAGAAGGCTGTTATGCTAGAAGCCTAGGCCAATGCACAAGACTATTGTAGTAGATTAAGTTAGATGCCTAGGATATAAATCTAAGCTAGTAGAGTAGGGTATAAATCTAGACTGGATGTCTAGGTTAGTAGGCTAGTATACTAGGCTAGAACTCTAGGGTAGAAGCCCAGACTAGTGCTAGTAGTGTCAGCTAAAAGTCTAGGTTAGTAGGGTACCTTAGAAGACTAGGCTAGAGAGAGAGCGGTTAGGAGTCTAGCCTAGTAACAGTAGACTAGGTTAAGTCTAGACCAGAGGGTTAGTTTGGACGTCTATGCTAATGTGGCTAGTAGACTAGGATAGTTGTCTAGGCTAATAGACAACATGTGTACACACCTATTGTGTAGACTAGTCTAGAGGTCTAGGCGAGAATTAAAAAAATTAGTAGACTAAGAAGTCTAGTCTATTAGAATTGGGTAAACATATAGGATAAAAGCATATGCTAGTAGGCTACACAGCTAGGCGAGAAGTCAAGGCTAGATGCCAAGGCTAGTAGACTAGTCTAAACATCTAGACCAGGAATTTAGCCTAATAGACTTGCCTAGAGCACTAAGCTAGAAGTCTATGCTATCAAGGCTAGTAGATTAGGCTAGAATCCTAAGCTGTAGACTAGGCTATTATGTTACTAATGTTAATAGACTGGGCTATACGTCTATGCTAGAAGCATAGGCTGGTAGACTAGGCTAGAAGTATAGGCTAGTAGACAATCTGAGTAGAAGTCAAGGCTGTAGCTTATGCTAAATGTTAACTCCAGAAGTCTAATGTAGTAGACTATGCTAGAAGTATAGGCTACTAGGCTACTAGCCTACGGAAAAGGCTAGAAGCATAGGCTAGTAGGATAGGAGACTATTCTAAATCTCTAGATTTGATAATAATTCTAGATTAGTAGGCTAGCAGACTTGGCTAGAATTCTAGGTTACCTAGAACTCTATGCTAGTAGGCTAGTTGATTGGTAGAAGTCTAGTAGAGCATGTCATATGTCTACGCTAATAGGCTAGTAGACTGTGTTAGAAATCTGGTCTAGTGGACTAGGCTATCAGACTATGCTACAGGTCTCGGCTAGGAGACTATGCTAGAAATATAGGCTAGCCGACTATGCTAAGAGACTTGCCTAGATGGTTAGTAGAATATGCTAGAACTCTAGGCTAGTAGGCTAGCATGTACTAGGATAGATGTCTAGGCTAGAAATCTAAGCTAGTAGAGTATGGTAGAAGCATAGACTAGACGCATAAGCTTGAACGTGTGGCTAGTAGACTATGATATATGCCTAGGCTAGTAGACTCCCTGGGTAGAAGTATATGTTGTAGACTAGTATAGAAATCTAGGCTCGATCTCTCAACTAGTAGTCAGTCGATGTTAGACATCTAGGCGAGTAGGCTAGGGTAAATGCTTTAGAAGTCTAGACTAGAAGTCGATGCTAGTGGGCTAGTAGGTTTGGCTAGCCATAACTCTAGGCTCGTTAGGCTAATAGACTGGTAGAAGTCTAGTAGAGAAGGCTAGAAGTGTATGTTAGCAGGTTAGTCAACTAGGTTAAAGGTCTAGGCTAAAAGCCTAGACTAGTAGACTAGGCTAGAAATTTAGACTAATAGTCTACGAGTCTAGCAGAATTGGCGAGAGGTGTAGGCTAGTATGCCAGCAATCTAGGCCAGACGTATAGGCTAGAAGTTCAGGCTAGTAGACGACGGGAAAAATCTAGAGTATGTCACTAGGCTAGTATACTAATCTAGAAATATAGCTGAGAACTATTGGTTAGTGGGCTACTAGACTCAGCTAGGCGAACTAGATATCTAGGCTACGAGGCTAGTGGATCGGTAGAAGCCAAGTAGAGTAGGCTAGGAGTGTAGGTTAGTGTGCCAGAAATCTTGGCTAGTAGATCTGGGCTTGTAGACTAGGCAAGGACACTAGGTTAGTCGAATGGGCTAGAAGCCTAGGCTAGTGGGCTAGTAGAATAGGCTAGAATTCTAGGGTAGTAGGCTAGTACACTAGCAATCTGGGCTAGTAGACCAGCTTGACTAGAAGGCACCGCTAGAAGATTAGACTAGAAACCAAGTCAAGTTGAATAGGTTTGAGGTCTAGGCTAGAAGTCTAGTCTAGTATGCCTCGTAAAATAAATTTTAGGAGGATAACTCTTTGCAAATGTTGTCGGATCGCGGCGAAACGAAGTTATGACACTTTGTCTCCCCCTAATACGATTGTATGTGCACTGGAGAAAAAAATTGGAGATGTAGGCTAAGAAGTTTTTGAGATATGGCTCAGACACAAAATTCTTGACACATTTTACGCAGTTCACGGGTGGGGGGGGGGGGTAACTCTGGTGTCGGGGGGACTAATTACTACAATTTATGCAACAACAGACATTTATAGATTTTAACATCCGCTAATCGGGGAGTGTTCTAATGTTAGTAAAGGTGACAGACTGACATGCTGTTATTAGCAGCAAATGTTTCGGATTGATAAAGATAAAATAAAATGATTAATAGCAGCATGCACGCGTTTCAATGAAAAGATTAGAGGCTGCTCTTTTAGAAACTATCTGTGACAAATAAGATGCTTTAGCTATGGTTCACCAGAGCTCTCAACAGTCAACCCTTGTAATTGACTCGGGTTGTTTCCATTAAAAAAACCCATTACATTAACACATAAAATAGGAACAAATAAATAAAAGTATTGAAGTCTGACGACTATCCTTGTTTCACGCGATAGAATGAGTCCTCGTCGTACAGATAGAGGCAAAAATGTCCAACTTTATTTTAATAATACACCTTTCCCACATTGGCGTCATTACGCCGGGATTTCCCTAAATCAGCGCTCAGAGTAAAACTGCTGTCTGGTAACGCCGCCAACAAGCCGCTTAAATACACCGCAATCTAAACCGTTCCTATGATAAACTAAATAATGTATTATTTTATATATTTTTTTATATGCGATGCATTTCGGGAAGGTATTTTCCCAAAATACGCTAATGTGGGAAAGGTCTATTCTGATAGCTTGCACAATTTTGACGGGCACGTGAGATGGTTTTCGTGGAATCTGCTATTTAGAATTAAATAAATATTGCGCTAAGAATTTTTTAAACCTATTTTGACTTACGTTTGTTGTTACCTAGTATGATGCCAGCAACATGCTCTTGTCAAATTAAATTAAAAAGATTCTGGAAATTCAGGGTTCGAAGAGGTAACACAGGATTGATCATTTCAAATAAAGATATGCGTAATAGAAATAGAGGTACAATATCATTTCTTGTTAAACAGCATATGTCTACTAGAAAATTGATGTATGCAATATGCCTACCCTAGTAGGCAGTGCCGGATTAAGCCTTGCGAGGACTGGGGGAGAATAATATCTGTAGAGTTGGGTGAATGCGAAAGGAAACCCAAAAGGGGATCCGGTGGGGGGGGGGGCGATTTTGAAATCTAGATGCTCGCAGATTGCATCTCCTGCATTTCCAGAGGTAAATATGGACTATCAGTTGGCTGTTAAATTATTCTTTTTTAGCCATTAATTTAATTTTTTTGTTCACTCAATTTTTTTAGCCGTTCAGTTGTCAAGGTGTCAGGGGCTGCAAGTGCAGGTGGTGCATATTCGTACATCGTGCATACCTTGCAAACAAGTACGCTAGCATCGCCCTCATAATCATCCAGCAATATCAACTGAGGAGGAATGCTATATCATTCCGCCTCAACTGACACAGGCAGTCAAATTAATTTCTAAATATTCAACAGTTTTCCTGTATGGTATCGATGAAAATGAGATATGGGGAATTCATCGGTGAAAGGGTTAACTTTTTTAACCCATGGTACAATCCAATGAATCCGTCACCACCAAGTCTTGGTTACCATTCCAACTGAACACTCCATACCATTAATACAAGATTATTTTTAATATTTTGTTACTAATCTGTCTGGTAGCTGTTGCTTACTAAGACAGTAACAGCTTACAGTCAAATTAGTCTCTAAATATTCTACAAAATAGTTTACTAATAAATTAACGTTATCGACGAAACAGTCAAATTATTTTCAAAATATACATCAATATCCTACCGTAATTCCTCATACATCCTCAACCCCATACTCACTACTACGACTCCTACGACCTCCTTTATCAGACCACCTCTTAAACTCTATTATTTTACTATTATCAATTCAATTCAATTCAATTCAATTTATTTACACCCAGGCCACAATGTGGCATATGGGGTCCATTAGTACATACATTTACACGGTCAATGGCGATTACATGGAATGTTGATAATTATTATTATTATTATTAATATTATTATTATTACATGTATTATTATTATTATTATTATTATTATTATTATTATCGTCGTCGTCGTCGTCGTCGTTATTATCATCATCATCATCATCATCATCATCATTATTATTATTATTATTATTATTATTATTAGTATTATTAATATTATTAGTATTATTATTATCGTCGTCGTTATCATCATCATCATCATCATCATCATCATCATCATCATCATCATTATTATTATTATTATTATTATTATTATTATTTCAACATAATATAAGTACCTAAGCAGTAGAGGTAACAGAAGTAGTTGCAGCTGCTGCTGCTATTGTCATCATGGTCGTCGTCGTCGTCGTCGTCGATGTCGTAGTTTTCAATACCACTCTCTACTATTACCACTCCTCCTCTTAAACTCTATTATCTTTACATTATCTACCACGGTAGATAACAACGGAGGGGGGTGGGGTGGGGGGGGGGGGAGCGCCGCCACTACATTTAAACGTAAAATACACAACTTTTAAGGGTTAACTACTTCAAAATACTAGAACATTCCAGAGTGGTGCAGATTCTCAAAAACGTGTAACTATAGTCGCAATTGTTATCTAGAAAACGTGGCGTTATAGTCGTCATTGTTCTCCAAACAATAGCGACTATAATGGAGAGTTTTGATTGGTTAAAAACACATTCCAACGAAAAGAACAATAGCGACTAAAACCCAACTATACTACTGCCCATATTGAACATAAAAGGCTTACTTGCTTAATTGTCTCGTAATAGGATATTTATGTATATGTTAGCATGCCACATCATGCATTTCTGATATAATTTAAAAAAAATTCTATCTGGATCTCGGTTAATATAATTTAATAAATTGTGATTGCAGATTTACAAAGGGTAGCAATGGCATAGCCAAACGGGGATGAGAGGGGAGGGACTTGTTCATCTTGGGCCGCGTTTTGGCGACTGGCGCGGTCAGTGAATTTCCCTGACCAGGGTTTTGCTTGGTGCCCTGTACCCTTGCTCTTTCTTATGTAAGCCAGGGAACCAGGCACGAACAGTCAGTGAATTCACTGACCGCGTCAGTCGCCAAAACGCGGCCCAAATCTGCAAAGAAAACGTGTGTGGTGTGTGCGCGCGCCCGTGCGTGCGTTTGAGTGCGTGCGTGCATGCGTATGTGTGCATGTGTTGTACACTATTTCAGTTTAATGTCATGATCAAAATGTAAAGCAAGTAGCAGGCTGCCACAGAGTCAAATTTTCATAAATTTCTCAGGGACACCCCCATTGACATCTCGTGTGATGGGACACCTTTTCGAGACCAATCACCCATCTTACCCCTACAATAAATCTACCCTAGAATTCGATAAATACGAATATATAGCTATAATAGTTGCGGCATGGGAGCAGCTTTGCTTGATATGCAAAACAACAGACAGACATGCAGGCAGGCAGGCAGGCAGGAAAGTGGGAAGGCAGGCAGGCAGGTGACAGGCCGGTAGGCAGGCAGATGGACAGGCAGGCAGACAGACAGACAGACAGACATACCGAATTAATAGCAAGCATTACTTAATAGCAATCATTAACAGCAATCATTAACATGCCTAATTATTTATATAGTAGACATAGATGTGAAGTAGCCGTCAGATATACATATACATATACTTACGAGTCATACATTATCTTTATCTTTCTTGCTATGAAAAACTGCCGTACACTACGACGACTGCGACGATAACGGCGGAGACACCAACAATCGCAAGAACAACACCCATAGCAATGCAAATTTTAATGACAGCGTCACGGCGACGATAATAACAATTGTATAACTATATTTAGGCTACTAATTAAGCTATATCGATTAAGTTATTGCCATTACTTAACTAAACTCCACAACTGATGTAAAAATTCTAACTATTATAAACAATCACGCTGCGGTCTGGATGTAAATTGTAGTTTACTAATCTTATTGCATATTTTCGTAACGATATTGTACACCGCCGTACGCCCCCGTACGTGGGAATGTGCGTTTTGTGCGTGCGCTTTTGCATGTGTGTGTGCGTGTGAAAGTGTGCGCGTGAGTTCGTGCTTGTGTGCGTGCGAGCGTGCGTGCGCACGCGCAGGAGTGCCTGCACGTGGGATTGCGTCTGCGAGCATGTATATGATTGGGTGTGAGTTCGTGTGTGTATACAAGTGTGCATGGGTGCATGTGCGTGTGTGTGTATGCGTTGGTGGTGTGCGTTCGAGTGTCTGGCACGTGCGTGTCTGTGCTCGTGAATGCGTTTATGTGTGGTTGAGTGGATGTGTGTATAAATTATTGCAAGATCAGAGTTAAATGTTAACATATACAGCCATAGTATATGGTCGAGTTGCTTAAATTCGTGAGTATTTAAATTCGTGAATTTGTTTTTACCGCCCTCGTTCTATGATGTAACGTTGCATGGAACGCATCTACACAGTAGCCATGTTTTGATTGACAGTTCTGAAGCTTTTGACAAAGTTTTGAGCAAAATATGGTCAAAACAAGAAACTTCATACAATTACTGATGGTAGTGATAAAAATTGCAAGCTTCCTTTCTTAGATTACTTACTTGCGCTTATTTAGCACCTGAAATGAGCAATTTTTACAATCCAAAGTTACCACCTACTTTGGTTACATTTTTTCGACGCGTCGGATTAGCCTGATTGATGGGAGCACGTCTAAATTTTATTGGAGAGGCTCTAGAGGAAGAGTGGGTGCTTATTAATCATTTACCAAAATGTCAAAATTAACATAAAGTGCACACATGTTATTTTTAACGATACATTTTTTTTTATTCTTTCCTTTATGCCTGCTGAACATGTTTTAAAGACCCTAGCGTTAGCTCATTTCTTCAGTTTATTAATATTTGTGAATTTCATGTGACGTCAACACCTAACGAAAGCGGCATCCATTTGGGTTTTTTTCTTCTCTTCAAATGTATCAACTGCTTTTATAGTTTATACATTCATTTGTAGGACTAATTTATCGGTTAAAACGGGCAAAACTAGCAGTTGGAAACATTCAACAAACTAATACCGTGATATTTAAGGATTTACAAGCATGTACCAGACAGCTGAAGATGCATAATCACCAATTCATGCAATTCGGTACCGCTATTTCACACATAACCTGGCGAGGTGGGTCAGTTCAAATGCTTGGGATTTGTTTAAAAATTAAAATTTTGTACTGAAACTTTTTCATTTGTATTCGGAAGTGTTATTTCACATTGTGTTAAATTCTTGTGCAGATCTGTTTAAGAGTTTTCTTTCACGAGTGCATTACTTGCTTAGATTCACGAACTTCGGTACCCATAGTATACTTAAACTTATGTATTAATTGAATTTTATATACGGTATCCGTCATGTACATAATTGTGTTCAATGTGCACTCAAAGGCCGATGGCCTATTGTGGAAATAAATATCTATCTATCTATAATTAAGTTCTAAATAAAGAACTTGGCCTAGAATCTTGGCGTTACTGAGTGCATCGCGTCACGTGCGAGCGTAACACGTCACTCGCTAGTCATTATCGCTCGTTGCGAGGTGATGACGCGGCGCTCAATCTAAATTTAACCAACTATTTTACGCTTTTTATGGCGTGGCTTCAGTGGCCTAGCGATGGGAGTGTCTAGAGTGGGTGGGTGGGGACTGGGGAAGCACGCCTCACTGTTATCGCCCAGGCCCCTCCATATATTACGAAGACACCGACCCTGCACCCCCATCACCGTTACATTTAGGCTTATGCCACCAACCACCCATAAAATATTTTGTATGGCTAAGCCACTGCATCAGGTCAAACACAACTATTTATTATTTACATAGATATGTGTCTGTGCAGCCTATCTTCAATAACATTTTCAAAATTCGGCTAAATAAAATTGTCACGAAATTCGAGACCATTTATCAGATGCACCTAGGTAAAAAATATGTGGGCAGGTAAAATTCTTCGCTTGACCGCGTATGATAATTGTATTTTTAATGATCTATGAATTTGACGTCTTACGTGCTCTACGCTTTGGTGGTTTCCTCCTCCAACCCCCGCCCCCCCCCCCCCCCCCTTATCATCCACCGTGCAGACGTATATTATTAATAATTTTAAACATGTCACATTGTGGGTCACATATTTAGAACATCAGGAAATACTGACTATATAATGATATGCCGACACAGCATTTTGTTTAAAGATGTTGTGAGGACTAGATACCCGATCGCTCTGATTAACTTGACAATCATAATACAGATTCTCCTTTACTAGAAGAACAAAATGCTTTTTAAATTTTTGTAATCGGCCCAGCCAAAGCTGAGATAAGCATATAGCAACCACCTTGACAACCAAACGTTTTTAGCTATCGCACTAGAGTTCTGACGTCACACCGGGATGACACCAATTCCTATTAGTCTAGATTATTATCTCGGGGAGCATAGCCCTCTCTCTACTGCTGCGCGTATTAGGCACCTATGCACCTATTCTTTGACAATTCATTGTTCACACAGGGACACTACATTGTTCGAGATGCACAAAGGTTCATTAATATCGAAGTTGATGATATTTTTGTTGATTAAAATTTAAGGACATCACAATTCTATAACGTATAGATGTAGTACACAACTTTTTAAATGATAGTTAAGTAGGCCTGCATGTACGATCGCAATTTACCATTGTGTAGGCTTATGAATAAATTTATGATTGCAATTTAGCAGTTACTCCAGTTATGTGTTTAAAATTAACTAAACTGTCGGGTAAATATAAATCTAATCTATACTAATCTATTTGCGTCTACATTGACATATTATTGACAGTACAAGGTTTGTTTACAATTTAGGCAGCGGACAAGGTGTGTAGCGACGCTTTCACTGCCGTCCGCATGCTTATAGTACAACTTAAATAACATATACTGTTGAATATTTTGAACATAATTGGGTTGGATTTCAACCCAAATTGTGTTCAAAATATTCAACATTTCTTGTATCATGTTCATATGGCTCTAACTGCCATATTTGTGTTTTTGTTTTGGAAGTATTTAAACTTATTTATGAGCTGTACTGTAAGTAAAGTTGATACGCTAGCGACCTCTGAACATCTGTCAATTCACCTACCTATTTAAAATTTGTTCAGCCGCTACAGTTTTGCTTTTTCATAACATTGAAATATGAGTGTATGCTACTTCCATACATGGAAGAAGTTGGTTTGAAAACGATATAGTTCATATGGTTGTCACAGGCGTGACGCCCCCCCCCCCCCCCCACACACACACCAACGTACGTGTTGACCCGTACATGCCTCTACATTATTATTATTATTATTATTATTATTATTATTATTATTATTATTATTATTATTATTATTATTATACAAACACATTGCCAAAAGCTTATAGGTAAATAATTACATTCTAATCAGTAATCACGGGAAATTTCACATAGGACACACTGACACACTTATATAGCACATTCGTAATCTTCAGAAAAAAAGTTGTAACTGCACTCTGTACAATTATAGACATCGTCAACCTCTCCCACCCACCTCGATCATCACGCTCACACCCATCCATCCAGATATTACATATTACACCCAGTCCTTTCAAGAACGGTAATGGATCCGCAAGTAGGCCTACTAGACTACAGATTATTTGTCACACGCATTGAAATATTGCCAATTTTCAGCACTGCTCATGGTTTACCGTAGTTATAGGCCTATTACTATGCGAATATATAGCTATCCATGAAACCATTAAAAATGAGTAAATATCATAATAGATTTTAAAAGTTCATGATTTTTTATTTCTTGAAGACTTAGCTTCAACCTGACATAATTTATGTTATGGTAGGTGAAGTCTATCCTGTTAAATGCACGTTTTAAAATATGTTACCTTTGTACTACAGACAGAAAAATATTGACCCAGCTCAAAGCGCCGTTCCCGGTGTGACGTCACAGCGAGTGGTGATGTGATTCAGATTGAGGCGTCATTTAATCTCGTTATTTGGGCTGCCTAACATATTTTTCTCACTCCAAAGTGACGCTATTGTGTTTAAATAGTGTAGTAGACCATACAATTTATTAAAACTCGTTATCGACCGCAAGTCCTCACAAGACCTTTAAGCCAGTGTTTAGCGTAGAGGGGTAGAGCAATAATCTGTAACTAATATTTCAATATATAGAAATACGTGCTCTTCTTCTGGGGCATGCCGTGCCGCATAGACCTACTCAAAATGCACACTCCAATAACTAAAACGCAAAACATCTCCTGTGTTTAATTATTAAACATTACAAATCCCTAAAAATGTTACCACCAAAAGGCAACACATTACAAAACAGTAGCAATACTTACAAACATGTTTCTAGCGTCTCTGTAGGGACATCCATGTTGATTTCAAGGGCATCTGACGCAAAAAGTTGAAGTACGGCTGAAGGCGCCTTTCAAAAGTGGGCTTTGTGGGTCACTGGTCAATTGGGTCTTGCTGGTCACTATTTACAAAAATGTGGGGAAATGCTTATTTCCGCGAGTTTTAACATCTAGAACACATTTTGAGATGGTGCTTTGTGGGTCATTATAGAGTAACCCATAAAGTACCATGAGTTTTGGCAGTGACCCACAAGACGACTATGAGACACACTATATATCCCGCAAGGTACCGTTCATAAAACTATATATATATATATATATATATATATATATATATATATATATATATATATATATATATATATATATATATATATATATATATATATATATATATATATATATATAATTTTATCTTACGTATTTAAGGCGATTCTTTAAAGTGGAAATCATTTAATTATTAAAATTTCAAATATATGAGCAAAATGTGTTCCCCAGTCATTTAATTTTCAAAAATCAGACACCTACACAGTAATTTTTCCTATGCTATTATATAGATAGTGTTATCAATGGTATTTATGTCTTTAAAATGGCAGTCATTTAATTATAAAATTTTCAAAAATATGAACAAAATGCGTTCCTAGTCAATGGCAATGCATTAATCGACCACGAACAATAGCGTACAGATGCCCATTTAGAACAGTAGCGTCCATCGACCACTTTTGACGGATCAGAATGTGTGCTTGCGTATGCATGTGTGAAGAGGGTTGTTGTGTGTAAAAACTTTATTACATTATTTTATTTTTTTGAACAGACAAAGAGTTCTCTTTCAAATGATTTGTGGGCCCTGAAAAGGGCCGTGTTTTGAGATAGGTCTCAGTCTTCTCAGATTCGCACAGGCGTGGTTGTCAGTTTGGTAACAAACTGCATCATGTTTGCTTTTTGTATATCACTCGGAGTATCACCGATTACAGGACACCCATGCGGATACTGTTTGATTAGTAATAGACAATAGCACCCCTTGCAGGTGTACACCATCTCTTTAGGTTCAGTTTTCTTGATCATACGCCTACAGACCCTCTCGTGTTTCGACCGTCGGCATATGGTGTCGTGGATGTCGATGGAACACCAACGACATCGCACATACCCAGTGTCTGATCCGTCAAAGTTTGTACTGCTGGCCATTTTAGCCAAATGTACATTAACATTTACATTTATGCCACATCGCTCTACTACCAAAAAAATAAATATAAGGAATATCACGTGAGATGAAATCTGACTGCCTAAGGCTACCTAACTACTCTGCAGTTACACATCCAACCACTGTGATATTTTAAACTGGAATGAGAAAATGGATTGAATTTGTACCGTTTATAGAAATATATGTACTGCGGCCACAAATCCGCAACATGCGCCCGAAAATCTGCAACACATGGCCCGCATGCGAACGCACTTGTACGCATGCATTTTGGCATGTATGCGTGTTCAGGCATGCACATATACTTGTTGCCATCCGCAGCATGCACCCGCAAATCCGCAACACGTGGTCCGCATGCGGCCGCACATGTACGCATGCATTTTGGCGTGTATGCGTGTTCAGGTATGTGCATATACTTGTTGCCATCCGCAACAAGTTAACAAGTCAACATCCATAACACGAGCCAGCAAATCCGCAACACACGCCCGTATGCGGCCGCACATGTACGCATGCATTGTGGCATGTATGAGTGTTCAGGCATGTGCATATACTTGTTGCCATCCGCAAGACGCGCTCGCAAATCCGCAACACATTTTAGCCGAATGTACATTAACATTTACACTTATACTACATCGCTCTACTACAAAAAGAAAATGTAAGGAACCATATAATGACACATACATGCAGGCGAAAATCTTGGATATGTTCACGGGCTAGACGCGATGGATCAGTTTGTTAAATGGTTTATGTGCATACAAATCTGTGCGTGTTAAAAAAGTATCCAGGGAAATATGTTTTCTCTGACCACCTCGTTATTGTGCATAAAGCATCTATGATTCACATTTAATCCTTCAATTTGTATGCAAACGCGTTAACCTTCATCTAAAACCCTCAAACATGAAACTAAGCGGCTTCCCACCAGTCATTTAATTTTTTTTTAAAGAGAGCTAAGTACATCTCTATGCGGGTAATATATAGCTAAGCCAAGCGATGTTGTATGCATAATATTATATAGATAATAATCATGCCTCTCGTATTTAAGGAGTGGTCTTTAACGCGACAGTCATTTAATTATTAAATTATAAAAATGGTGGGAACAATGTCCACCATCGTCATCGTTGACGAATAATGATGAGCACCCTTGTATCGTTTAACGTATTAATTAGGTGGTCGATGCGGTCCCTCGTGGTTGTAATAAAAAATTATTTTGAAATTAGCGGAATTGTGGCTTCCTATGTCAAATTTTCGCATTGAACAGCATTTTTTTAAGAGTTTGTGCGCACGAAGGCGCTAGTGCGAATTGTAGCTTCCTATGTCAAATTAGTATCAAAACTATTCGCTTAAACTACCAATGCGCCACGATTTAGGTTTGAAAAATCAGAAAATAACATCCCTGGAATGAGTGTAGAGGTGGTCGCATAACTGAGGTCGAACGAGTGAGGAGGAGGAGGGATGAGGTATGCTAGCACGGTGCTGCCTGGTGTGAGGGATGAGGTATACTAGCATACTTGTTTACAAGGCCGGCAATGTGCGTTGTACGAATATTTTGAAAATAATTTGACTGCTGTGTTAGCAACAACTCTATCAAATCATTTCCATGATATTTAGTGAATATTTTGAAAATAATTTGACTGTCAGCATCAACTTTTGCTCATATCGTTTCCAAAATATTTTGCTAGGAAGTAGATCCCTGGAATGTCTGAAGCACCTCGCCAGTCAGCCAGTTAAAGGTAATAAAACTAGGAAAAATTACCATGTCCGGGTACACACAGTATGAATGCATTATGAGTGCCTAGTCAATGAGACCCCGACAACAAAAATAATATAGTTGGCTAACCATTGTCTAGACATTGCGGCCGCAACCACCTACTACCAATACCGACCATCATCACCATCACCACCACCATCACCACCACCATCACCATCCCTCTATAACCATCAGCACCACTACCCACTAAGCACCAACACCCACCACCAAGTGTTAACCCCACCACCATCATCCACCACAACACCTATTTCCACCAACCGCCAACCCCACCGCCATCACCACTAAGTACAACAGCACTCCAATTTGTATATCGAGGGATGTGGGGGGGGGGGACCCGGCTGGGAAGCTACAATCATCAAACACACGCATAAAGAACCAATGTTTTATTTGTATCCATATTTTTACATTGAAGAAAATATTACATATGATAAAACATATAGTTACTGTAGCATAAACAAATAGTCAATGTTCTGGAGATCCATTTATCGATGACTGATTCCTTATGGATCAGATCCATCACCAACAGAATCATCATCATTATCGTCATTAACTAGATGGTTCCTTATGTACTTCTTGATCAGAAACTCTTTTTCGAAAAGCTGAGAAGACTGCTTCATCATATGCGTACCCCTCGTCAATAAAATCTTTAATTTCCTGACGAATTATTTTAACGAGTGTAGAGTTCTGTAATCTTCTCCACTGGAACATTATGTCTATACACTTTGTAACTAAAGCATCAGCATATACGGAAATAGGCACATTGCCTACGCCATTTGGGTCTATGTCCACTTCACTATCCTCATCTTCTAAACCTGATTGTTCATTGTCTAAGACCTGCTTAATATTTTGGAATATTGTAAATAGTTTCTCATTGCCTATGGCTTCTTTTTCATCTCTTTTTCGTCACTATTCATCTCTGTCATTTCTTCATCTTCACTGTCTAGATTTTCGCTATCTTCATCGTTATGGAATCAGATCTTATGCCGCTTCAGGTCATTTGACCTATTAAAAGTTGAAGCACATTCAAAACATTTATGTCTCGGCATATTGATTATAGGATAAATCTAGCAAGTATTCAAGTTACAAGGTTCTTCGAAGAAATCAGACTGCCTAACTACTCTGCAGTTACACGTCCAACCACTTTGCAATGTTTAAACTGGAATGAGAAAAGGGATTGAATTTATAGGATTATATGTTCTGCGCCCACAATCCGCAACATATGCCCGCAAATTCACAACATACAGACCGCATGCGTTCGCACATGTACGTATACATTTTGGTGTGTATGTGTGTTCAGGCATGTACATATACTTGTTGCCATCCGCAACATGCGCCCGCAAATCTGCATCATGCATGCGCAATCCGCATCATGCGCCCGCAATCCGCAACATACGCCGCAAATTCGCAACATGCGGACCGCATGCATCGGCACATGTATGCATACATTTTGGCATGTATGCATGTTCCGGCATGTACATATACTTGTTGCCATCTGCAACACGCACCCGCAAATCCGCATCATGCGCCCGCAATTCGCAACATGCGCCCGCAAATCCTCAACATGCAACCGCAATCCGCAATCCACAACAAGCGGTCGCAATCCGCAACATGCGGTGGTGGTTCCTAGTGGCTGGTGGTGGATGTTGGTACTGGCGGTGGTGGTGCTAGTGGCAGTGGTGTTGAAGGTGGTGGTGTTGATGCTCGTCGTGATGGTGTTGGGTGTTGGTGATGATGATGGGGGTGGAGGTAGTGGGTGTTTGGTGGGTGGTGTTTGCTGTCACAATGTCTTGACAAATGGATAGCCAGCAGAGCCAGTCATTCCGATGATAACTTTTCAAAAATAGTCTTCTGGTGCATGCATGCGCATAAGGGTGCACACTGGGGCATGCACGCACGCACAAGGGTACAACATATAACTAGCAGTATCGTGTATTAGCACATGTGCATACGAGCGAGACCTTTATTAAACCCTCATGACATACCCTCTCCAACCTATATACCATTTTTCAGACACAGCGCTCTCACACATTACGACCACAATGTCTAGACAAATGGATAGCTGTCAGAGTCAGTCATTCCGATGATAAATTTTCAAAGATAGTCTTCTCTAAGGATGCAAGTATGAATATGAAGAAATTCGCTATGGGTTGGCAGGTGGCTGGGTGTTGGTGGTGGGGTTAATGCCTGGTGTTGGGCGTAGGTTGTAGTGGTGGTGGTGGTGGTGGTGGTGGGTGTTGGTGATGATAATGATGGTGGTGGTTGGTGGGGGCGGGGGGTGTTTGCCAGTGCAATGTCTAGACAAATGGATAGCCTGCAGTGCCAGTCATTCCGATGATAAATCTTAAAAAATAGTCTTCTCCTGTACTACAAATATGAATATGAAGAAAATGAACATTTTCTTGAAGAAAGTCTCTAGCGTCCATGTAATGACGTAACACGAAGTGGTCGCTTAGGGCAGGACTGAATTATATAGTAAAAAACATGGTTATAATGTATAACTGTTCTGTAGTCAAAAGGATATATTTATATTTGTAGCAAACGGCCATCTATGATTATGCTACTACGCTTGTAATGTTGCTCTTAATTGTCATATCTTTAAGTGTCGGTAAACAACTATAGCCGGTGAGCGGGTGCACGCTTTATTATCGATTTTTTTTTAACTCTCGGTGAGGACATTGTAATATCCCGTGCTTAGAATGAGACGGGTGGTATATTCTTATAGTATTCCTTAACACGTGACATGTTTGTATCTCGATTAAAGATTGATCTTGGTGCTTTAACTTTCTTTCATTATTCCTTAACACGTGCCGTGTTTGTAACTTGATTAAGGACCGATCCCATGGCTATTGCGACAGTAATGGTTAAATCATACACAACAAATAATCTTTTTATCACTCGTACGCTCGCCATACCATTCTATAAACGCATGGAGCACTCAGAGACATAATGACTACATTTTTAATCATCGCGCAACCACAAAATCTAAAACGACTGACATTATTGCAAATGAAATATTAAGTATTTAAAAACAATTTGCGCATAATGACGGTTAAGCCAAAAGGCAAAACGTTTTCAAAATATTCAACAAAATAGTTTACTAATAAATTAACGTAAGCGACGAAACAGTCAAATTATTTTCAAAATATACATCAATATCGAGCATTGGCCTAATTCCTCACCCCTCCTCAACCTCATACTCCCTCCTCCTCATCCTACGTCCTCACTTATCAGACCAACTCTGAAACATTATTGCAAATGAAATATCAAGTATTTAAAAACAATTTGCGCGTAATGACGGTTAAAAGTCAATTCTTCAAAATATTCAACAAAAATAGTTTACTAATAAATTAACGTTAGCTACGTCAAATTAATTTCAAAATATTCAACAGTTTTCCTGTATGGTATCGATGAAAATGAGATATGGGGAATTCATTGGTGAAAGGATTAACATTTTTAACCAAGGATACAATCCTATGAATCCATCACCACCAAGTATTGGTTACCATTCCAACCGAACACTACATACCATTAATACAAGATATTTTTAATATTTTGTTACTAATCTGTCTGGTAGCTGATGCTTACTAAGACAGTAACAGCTTACAAGCAAATTAGTCTCTAAATATTCTACAAAATAGTTTACTAATAAATTAACGTTAGCGACGAAACAGTCAAATTATTTTCAAAATATACATCAATATCCTACCGTAATTCCTCATACTTCCTCAACCTCATACTCCTACGACCTCCATTATCAGACCACCTCTTAAACTCTATTATTTTACTATTATCAAACATCATCTCTTATTATTTTCCCCTTACAACGGTAGATAACCACGGAGGGGGGGGAGTGCCGCCACTACATTTAAACGTAAAATACACAACTTTTAAGGGTTAACTAATTCAAAATAATAGAACATTCCAGAGTGATGCAGATCTCAAATACGTGTGCGGATGGAAGCCATTGTTTAGAGAACAATAACGTCCATCCACACACAAATTTGTGCGTGGCTGGACGCCATTGTTCTCCAAACAATAGCCTACTGAAATGGAGCGTTTTGATTGGTTAAAAACACATTCCAATGAAAAGAACAATAGCGACTAGAAGCCCCCTATACTACTTAGGGAAATATTGAGTAAATTTATTTGTCAATTTGACTTGATCAATCTTTTGTCATCAAGATGACGTCAGTTTGTGAGAAATGTGATCAAGGAAGTGGAACTCAGAAACCCCTGAAGGAGCAGCAATGGAAAACTATCTTGAGTGTCTAGAAAGACACTAAAAACTGACATATTCATCAATACAACTAAGAGGTTCTGTGAAATGCCTAGCACTTGGCAAGAAAGGCTGTTTTACCATACCACGTGTTTGAGTAAATATGCAGCAGTAAACCATCAACTTCAAAGACTGGTGTTTTCGGAGAAAGGTGTCTTTTCTGTCCATATAAGAGGACAGGAATGAAAAGCGTTGTAGGACAGTACGAGCCACTTCACAGTATAGAACCTCAAGAAAGTGCTGGAGCCATCATAAAGGCTGCCAAAAATTGTGATTCCCCCATTGACGAGCAGGATTATAGCGGTGGGTAAGGACCTCATTGCGAAGGAGGCTAAATATCACAACTCTTGTAAATCGGAATTTCTGCACGGTGCATCCAAAGTTGTTAGCCAAAATTGGTCGGCACGATCATATCATGATGACACATTCATTAATTTAAGTGTGTTCATATATAGCTCAATTGGATAAACCAATGAAGATGAGCAACATATTCAGTTTATATAAAGAAGAGTTCCTTAGCGTGGGTGGATCTGCTGAAGAGCTTGAATCATACTCCATGCGGCATTTGACTAAAAGGATCGGTACAAAGATTGGTGTTAATATAGACAAAGAGTCTAAAAAGAAGGATGCTTCGTATACCCCCAAAGCGATGTCACTTGAAGTAGCAAAACTTGCACTGAATGAGAGTGACTCGCGATTAAAGGATACCCGCAGGATAGCTATGTTTATTCGCTCAGAGATATGTGCGTTGTCAAAAACAGAAATACCAACACCGACATCAGTATACACTCTAAAGACGCATCACCAAAAAAATACCACCATTAACAGATTTGTTTTTCCGAACATTGATGACCGGATTATCGTCAGATTCCCAGCCTTCAGAATGTGTTGATCGAAAAATAAATTCTATGTCATCGGATGCTATTTTTACCTGCGCACGGGGTTCCGTGAACCCATGGAAGAACACTGTTCTTGGACTCGGTCTGTCATCTTTAACTGGATCAAAGATGGCGATCACGATACTGAATCGACAGCGACATTCTATATCATAGGGTAACGTGAAACGTTTGGAGACCGAGGTGGCGTATTCTTGCAATAATGAGGACAGGGCCACACCGGCGGGATTATTACTCAACCCCCAGCTTGCTAGAGGTGAGCTTGAAAAAAAAATACATTTAGCTAAACCTAACCTAGCAGCAACAGCAGCAGCAGCAGCATCAGCAGCAATAGCAGCAGCCGCATCAGCAGCAACAACATTAGTAGTAGTAGTAGTAGTAGTAGTAGTAGTAGTAGTAGTAGTAGTAGTAGTAGTAGAGTAGTAGTAGTAGTAGTAGTAGTAGTAGTAGTAGTAGTAGTAGTAGTAGTAGTAGTAGTAGTAGTAGTAGTAGTAGCGGCGGCGGCGGTGGCGGCGGAAGCAATTTATATTACCAAACGCAATGGCTCAGAATTCCAAAAATGTTTATTATCCAAGTTTAATTGAAGGTTTTCTCATCCAGTGAGTTTGGATCAGAATTTTTCGTCACAGGCTTATATTGCTAGCGGGGACCAATCTACCTATTCGCCAATTAGCCGAATGCTAGTAAAATTGTTATCTGGCTAATCGAAAGCATGATTGGCTAAATATTTGGCTAATGATTAAAATCATATTATTATACATAATTTCAAAGTAGAGAATCATTAAGCCATCTTAAGATAAATATTAATGTAACTAGTACAAATATTATGTTTTATTGTAACTATATAAATCCTGAAATCCTAATATCTCGGATAAAAAGCACCCATACAGTCAAGTTGTTGAAATATTTTGAAACCACTTTGATGGGAGGCTGTTGCCGCCTTAGGTAGCAACAGCTTCCAGGCAAACCAGTTTCAAAATATTCAACATAAGCGTGTATCTGTTATGTAGCGCTCAGTTGACTACAATAAATTAGATTTGGCTAACAAAAATGGCAGTAGGCTAATCTATATAGGCTATTAATTTGTGAAACCCAGGTATGTCCCAGGTTTATGTTTAGGCATAGGCACTACACATACACTAGCAGCATAACCATGAAAGCTAGGTGTAGCTAGACATCACAACAGGATGTTTATGCCAATTTACCTACCAGTGTTATAATCAGATAGTTTATATAAGAGACAGCCATATTGAGGCAGCAACACATCTGTACAATACCAGTGTCAGTTACACTTCAGGTCGCCGTGACCTTGGTCTTAATATACCTTTTGACACCATATTAGCACACCTCTTCGGGGATCTCACGGGCAACTTACAAGTTTGGCATGTCCTTGTATTTGACAGGCTTGGCATGGGATAGTTATGATGTTCTGGTAGAGACGTTGGATGGGAAGTACACACTAGACGTGACCGTGGGTATATGTTACCAAAATGCGATTTATGGGATGAGCGAGACACAAGAAGAAACCACACCTATTCATGGCGGAGCACGCTGAACTTACATGGGATCCGTGAGAGAAATTCCACCATTTTTCACAAACCTTAAATCTGCCAAATTTATACTTCAACAACCGACAGAGGGTGAGAGGGACTTTTGGAAGATTCATTGAATCGTGATGCATCCTCATCCTCCACAGGCATCGTTGCATTCAGCAATAACGAAGCAGCATTTCGCCGATGGTGTATCAGCCTGACTCAAAGAAGCATGGCCGTCACAGAACTGAACCAATTATGCAACGTCCAACGTAGGGAAACAACAGCCAATCAGCTGCAAAAGACACGTGTTGCCCAGGATAATAAGGATATGATTACTATCGTAGAGGCTTTGGAAGAAAAATTAAATCCTTTCAGTGTTGACAGTTCGACTGAGTTGGTGAATAATGCTACTGGTAGAATTGCAAAAACGGAAACAGCTGAGTTCCTCACTTCTACACTAGATCGCGGACATAAAAAAAGAGACTCATTCACTCAGGAATGTGCGGCGGATTCGAGCGGATTTCTGAAGAGAATTGAACGTGTGAAAGTGAAGAATTTCGCGGCTGAAAACATGAAACTGAAAGTGACGTGACAAACTAAGGAACTGGCTGCAGCCGAAGGAGTAAGAGATGCTTTTGAACACTTGTTGACAATTGCTGACATGACCGGTGATATGTTGGATCTGAAAATGAAATTCCACTTTCTATCGCCCACTCTGATGGTACCATGTACAAAACAACGACGGCTAGTCTCACAAATTTGCTGGAGGAAAGGTATGATGTAAATGTAGACGAGACATTCATAATCAATGGACCCGGTCAGGAGCAGAAAATAAAAGACACTGATTTATTGAGATTTCCTATGTTCAAGGAAGCATTTTCACACTTTCTGATGTCAGAGTTTTTGTCATGATCAATATGCAATTATGATTGGCAACAAAACTATTGTTATTGCACAGGGTGGTGATTGCAAAGAGCTAACTACAGATGGCAATGGACAGATGATAGTCATGCGACCTGGCAACTTGCAAGGAAATCATAAAGAGGCAGATACTAGGCTCGCTTTTCACGCTGCACAAATCCATGCAGGAGGAAAGATAAGTCGTCCGAGCATCGGACACAGATGTACTCGCTGTGCTAGTTGGTCTTGCCAGCCGACATCCCAATATGCAGCTGGTGATGGACATCGGAACAGCAAATAATCGGCGTTATTTGGATATCAGTTCACTGGCATAGCAATTAGAGGCACATCAACTTGGATTGAGCGATGCCTTGATCACAGTTCATGCACTCACCGGTTGCGATTTTACATCAAGTTTCTACTGAAAAGGGAGGTTGAAGTCATTTGAGAAGGTGTTGTCGTTGGGGCAGTTGGCCATTGATGCTCTTCGTTCGCTGAATACTAAAAACGTTGATGGAAAAGGAATTGAAATGCTGATCTGCAATATGTATGCATCCAAAAGAACAACAATTGATGATGCCCGCTTTGATTCATTCATGAAAATGACTGGAGCGAGAAAGTCCATCAATTCTTCCAAATTGAAGAAAGTCAACTGTGCCGCTCTGCCACCCTGTTCAAGATCTCTCATGTACCATGTAAAGCGTGCTAATTATGTATCCATGATGTGGATTATGGTTGACAAGGCAACTCCACCGACATTGAATCCATGTGAATATGGATGGGTGGAGAGGGATGCCAGTCTGGAACCACAGTGGTTTAATGGCACAGCATTGTCACCAACCGTGAGCGTCCCCATTGATAATGCAGATGAGGATGATAAGGATAGTGACGAAGAAGAAGATATTGATGGAGAGATGGAGTTGGAGGCAGTTGCGTGGTCTGATGACAGCGATGGTGATGATGATAATGGCGATACTCCTGTTCATCTCTGACTATTTTCACTTCACGCTGATTCAATCCATTAGATCGATTTAAATCCGTCAATTTAGATACTGTTACTACATGTAGGCTCGTGTGTAGATTTTAAAAATTGATACCCAACTCTCGCACCGCAATTGATTGATTAGAATTGTCTGTTGAATATTATGAAATTAATTTACCTGGAAGCTGTTTCCGCATGAGGCACCAAGGGTTTCCAGTCAAATGATTTTCAAAATATCCAACCGATTTATCGTTTGCCTAGATACAATTTTTCGAATTGTGAGATAAATCTCACGCACACTGTCAAATATTTTGATAATGACGTTGTTAAGAGATGTCATATAATTTGTTATTTCATAATCGGCCTTGTGCACATAGATCTATTAATGAAAGGATCTGATCTCTCACTCAAATATATTATGTCATAATCAATTACGTCACTACTACACAATCAAAATGACGTAACTGCATCACAAAAATCCAAATGACCTCGTGTAGAAACTATATGTCTTTGCTGAATTTACGATTTAATCAAGAGTATGTTAAATTTCTGAATCTAATTTAACTGAGATATGATGCTGCCATAGGAACAAATAGCTCCCAGTCAAATTATTTTCAAAATATTCAACATTGTAGCTATATATAGTTACCTTGAAGTTTAGATTCTGGAAATTCAGCTTTCAAAGTTTCCAAATCGATTCCAACATGCTGGGCATAATTAGAAATAGATCCCTTCATTCTCATGACGTCACACTGAAACTACAGTGGCTTGATCGGCCAGTGACAGTTAAATGGCCAGATGACAGCGATGATTTTTGATTTATCAAACCATGTATTGTACATCCCTTTCAGATTGCATCTTTGTTCACTTAATTTTAATAAATTTTCATTCTTTCAAATATGGGTGTTGGAATACTGAGGTTGAAGCTTGCCGGCCGTGGGTTGGGGATAAATAAATCATCTGTAACAAGATTTCGGCACCCTTCCAAAAGGAGTTGCTGTCATGAGGAAAGTACGGGCTTATTTTACTGTCATTGATGTTTTGACACTCATATATGTATGGACTGTCAATTAAAAGTGATGTGACGCTTGCAGTACTTGGGTTGAATAAATAACTATTTGGAAGATTTCGACACCATTCTTAAAAGATGGATGCTGTCACCAAGAAAGCACAGGTTAATTTTGCTGTCATCGATGTTTTGCGATTCTACTATGCCTAAGCTCTCGATATAAATTAATTTTAACCTTGCAGGACGTGGGTTAATTAAATACATTGTGTTGACCACCGGAAGTTTACTGTCCTCCGAGATGTTCAACGTTAAATTGCTGACATAAGCATTTTTGCATATGGCGACCCTTGAAGAAACCCATGGCACAATTTTTAACCTTGCAGCAGATAGGTTGAATAAATGTAGATATGAACCCTTGGTTCGCGCCCTTTTCTGTCAAAACGCACAGGTGTGACACGGCAGCAATTCAGATTTATACATAGTACCACAGAGCTGACTTATCTCGTACATCAAACCTTTTACAGCTGTTGGCTTGATTAACTTGCCTGGGCGCCTGGTCTAAATGCCTACATGTAAATGAAACGAAATAAATCTCAGCATATGGTGAATCTATTCCGTTTAAATTTTTATAATTTTTAGTTTGTGAATTCTAATTAGGGACTCGTGTCTCTAATTCATTTGTCGCAACTTACAATTTTTTTAAATTAATATGGAATGAAATCATCATATGTTAAGATTTATTTAGGTTCAGTACATCTAGACCCACAATTTAAACCTCCATAAAAGTATGAAATTTTAATAATTTTATTTTCAAGCATTTTGGCGTGAATATGCACCTTTAAACTGAGTCAGGTAAGTTAAGCCTCTAAAAATATTCAATGTTATCTATGTTACTTTCAAGCATTCTAGTGTGAATATGAGCCTTTAATTTTCTTGTTCAATATGGCCCATTAAAGGGTGGGGTGGGGGTAATAATGACAACAAGTATCAAAGGTAACATCTTTAACCGCCTGTCTGCGGATTTTCTGCATACGACATATTCTAGGGGATATATCTCTGGAGCTACTAAATATTTTGAAAACAATTTGACTTTCAGTCAAATTTCCCCCCAAAATATTCAACAAGTCAAGAGTTTTTGATCGTTGAAATTATTCTGTGGCGGCTTGACAGTTAAGATTAACTTTATTTATTTACCAAGCTGTCAAACAGATTTTGTGCTTCGTCACTCTAAACAATTACCAGCGCCTATATATTCGGGGGCCATCTTCTACAATTTTCATGTGGTTTCAGTTTTGTAGCTAGCTCCCATGTCAAATAATAATGTAATTAGCCGTAGGCTCAACTAAGTACATTTTAAAATGTTCTCATTGATTGAGATCAAAGGAACTGTTAAGAGTGTGAAAACGTTGAATATCTATGGAGCAATCCTATCCACTTAAAGGGGGGATGCTTGAAAATAAGATTGTCAAACTTGTGTCCATTTAGAGGCTTAACTTGGGGGCCTAGATGTAATGAAACGAAATAAATCTTAACATATGATGATTTTGTTACGTATAAATTAATATGATTCTTTAAGTTGTGAAATAGAATTAGAGACACAAGTCCCTAATTCGAGTTTACAATTTAAAAAATGTAATAATTTAGACGGAATGAAATCATCATATGATAAGATTTATTTCGCTTCCTTGCTCACTTACTTACTTTTTCTTTTAACACTCATATCAGCCAAAAACAGCCTCTACACAGTGGTCTTGAGAAATGTAAATGTGCAGACCAAGGGAAGACTATTTTTGAAAATTTATCACTGGAATGACTGGCTCGGTTATCGAGCCAGTCATTCCAGTGGTAAAATTTCAAAAATAGTCTTCTTGGTCTGTAAATTTACATTTTCTGTGAGATAATTGAAATTTTCTTACACAAATTGAAGGCTTAGAGCTGAAGGCTTAAATGGGTAAGGTACACAAACTATAAGCCTGTAAAAGTATACAATTTAAACAATTTTATTTTCACGCATTTTGCTGCGAATTATTCACCGTTAAGAATTTGCTTTCTCGATCCAGATTAGCTATTTGTACCACTCCAGCATGACAAAGCTTTTGTAGCTTCCGCGCCAAATAGAACCCACCTATCTATCGGACTAATAGTATCCGCTACCGATACCGCCCACTCCGCCCATCCACCACAACCACACAACTAACTATATACACCCTTTTGTGCGTGACCGATTTGTAATTTTCACCGGGCCAAATATTAATTAGCGTCGCGTTTATTTGCTCAACTTTTGTAGACCACAAATGTTTTGGGCGTATCTAAGGATACATCAATTATCGTCGTGAGAATTCCACTATATTTCCAGATGCCTGGTCTTATTCGTCAATCCCAAAACAAACAGAGACGTTCATTTTTATAAGGTTTGTACAGCTCCGGAATAAGTTAACGTGTTTCTAAAAAACAGAAACATGTTTGTGAGAACAATTTGGAACGCGGTATAAGTAGGCCCCTATTGTTCTGTTGAGTACTTTGGACTTAGGCTACTTTGATTTGAATCAATGACTTTCAATCAAATCAAGTCCAAAATATTCAACAGTACGTTTTGTTCTATTTTGGAAACATCATAGGTTATTTCTGAGCTGTACTGTGGGTCGATCTTTATTCAAATACACATATAGGCCCCTACGTCTTATCAAACATAGACAATTTATTTTTAATTCTGGATCATATGTTAGTTTTTAAGCCTGATTAACGCCACGACAATAGATTATTAAAATATAATTTGGCTGAAAATAGGCAACAACACTTTTCTGTCAAACTATTTTCAAAATGAACCCACACGTTTATTACTCCGGGCTATAATATATATAGCTCTATATAGCTTCAGGTACATTGTCGCAAGTGTCGTCTATGAGTATGCCCTATAGGCCTTTACAGAATGCAATGAATACAATAACGCCTCTCAGTCAACTTGAGACTGGTAATATAAAATCAGGTCGTGTATCTGCCTCCGCTCGGAATACCTCAAGAATTATTTAATGATATCGCCCAGATAAAATATTACACAATTTTTAAATAAAACTAATTTCACCAACTATACCAGTATATAGCTAAGCCTACTTTACTACCAGCAGACGACAGAGGGAGCGTGTATGGGTGAAATGGACATTCAATCAGTCCCGGTAACTTGTTCCGCGTTTTCACACATGTAGAAGATTCTCTGTAATCTCAGGTATGTATATATTTAAATACAGAGTAATTTTTCACATTGAGTCAAGTATAAATTGCTAAATCTAATAAACAAAATGTATCTGGATATATGCCTAATTAAGAAATAGGAATGTAATATATATGTAACCGCTGGTATACGCCTACACCAAGAAGATTATGTTGAAGAAACTGTGATTAGTTTTGTGTCTGGCCTACTCCGTGTCTTCTCTGACACCTTACCCGGTATTTGACGAATATTGGGATGGGCATGATCGTCATGACGGACCGGATAGATACCCGGCCCACGCATCCAAATATCTGCCAACAGTGGTTTCTGTGTCAGAAAACACAGATTTATCTGGCCCGAATACATTAACAAGTTTGAAGTTTCTGAAATGTATCAAATTATTCAATGAATTTCCGCATCTTGAGATTGAGCATGTGACGCTAATTCGGCACCTGATTGGCTAGACTCAATTGAATGTTTCGGAAACAAAACGACCAAAGACATTAAAAAGTAGAACAGTTCCCTATTACTGTCAGAAACGCTGTTACTGAATCGCTTTATTGAAACGTTATATGGGTGTTTCTTCGGTAATTGCTTTATTTCTATGTTTGGGTATTCTCAAAAAGCGATCTCATTACTCGCACTTACACTGATCTGCGGATATATTAATGACATGTGTCCTTTAAGAAATAACACCCAGCAGCGACTTTCTACCAGATTTGAAAATGTTTCAAGGGCCTTACTGAGACTACATCAAAAGCAAAATCAGTACCGCGACCATCATTACATAGAAAGAAAATTACATCTAAAACATCGTTTCAATCATTTTATATCTTCAATTACTTCAATCAGTGACTGGGCATTTATGAAATGCACAAAATGGTTTACAAGTTATAGTTATCTTGATTTTTTCATGAAATTCACCCAGTGTATGGAAATTTTGTTAATTATTTAGCAAATCTTATTTTACTTCGCTTGAATGCAATAACGTATTATCGAAGTTATATTTTATCCAACCATTACTGCTTCTGAAAATAAACATTAAAGAAATTGGCTCGTTGCATCGTGATGTTAAAATTATACATTTTATTGTGTGGTCGCGGTCATGATATTAAGTCGCGATCCTGACGTGATGTCGCGGTACTGACGATGCTGATCATTACTCTCACTCTAATACGTAGAGGGCTTTGCATTATGATCGTGTGTGTACATGTATGCGTGCGTGTATGCGTGCGTGAGTGCACGCGTGCATGTATGCCTGCCTGCTTGTCTGCTTGCTTGCTTGCTTGCTTGCGTGCCTAGACGCGCGTACACAATATAACAATGTTGTTTTGTTGGACGTTATGGTCGTTTGAGCCACGACTTGTGTGATTGAAGCCCGACATTTTCGTCGCGAGGGCTTCAAAAGAAATTGAAGGGCTTCAATCACACAAGAAGGGACTCAAACGACCATAATGCCCAAACAAAACAGCGTTATTACTATTATTATTAATATAACCCCTATTGACGGTCACTCGTTTTTTTGTCATTTTGTTTGTTGACATAGTAGTCCGAGTCGATTGTGATGTGGAGTATGACGTAAACTATGACGTAAATTATGACGTAAAATGTGACGTAAACTGACTGTGATGTCAACTGTGATGCAACGTAAACTGTGACGTTTACTGTGACGTAATCTATGACGTCAGGGGCCAGCTGAGAATGGTAATTTGAACCCGCCAATGACGTCAGGGGCGGGCCGAGAATGAGCATTTGAGCTCTTGACGCTCAACTCTCATAATAATCTCTATACGTATATTAGTAGTAATAAATTGTAATAACCAATGTATAATTAAACTTAAAACTATGTTAATAAATCCATTCCTTTAGAAATCAGAACGCTGCAATAGTCAAAATATCAATTATTATTATTTCAAATTTAAACAAAGAATTGTTAATAAAATATAACAACAGTTTCAACAGAGTAACCAATATCGGAGTAGGGAGCAGAATTATAGGCAAATGTCACAAGTGAATTGAGCCTGTGTTTTCGGCACGCCTGCACATTCAGTGTGGGCCCACTTTTCACATAGCTGGCATTGAATCCAGTCTACACTGGAGACTGAATACAATTCAGCACAAAACAAGCACTCACAATCATCATACGATTTTCGTGCCAACGCCTTTCCCTTGCCCTTTCCAACTCCCTTGCCTTTAATACCTTTCGATCTGTTTTTACCCACACGTTTTGAATTTGTTGCTATTTTCTTTACAGTGATCTTGGCGTTTTCAATTTAGATCTTTTTTCAACATCACGATCATCACTACCACCCGCTTCCACTCCAACACTACCATCCGCTTCCACTCCAACACTACCACTCGCTTGCACTCCAACACTAACACCCGCTTCCACTCCAACACTACCATCCGCTTCCACTCCAACACTACCACTCGGTTGCACTCCAACACTACCATCCGCTTCTACACCAACACTACCACTTGCTTGCACTCCAACACTACCACTCGCTTGCACTCCAACACTACCACTCGCTTCCACTCCAACACTACCACTCGCTTGCACTCCACAACTACCATCTGCTTCCACTCCAACACTACCACTCGCTTGCACTCCAACACTACCACTCGCTTGCACTCCAACACTACCATCCGCCTCCACTCCAACACTACCACTCGCTTGCACTCCAACACTACCATCCGCTTCCACTCCAACACTACCACTCGCTTCCACTCCAACCCTACCATTCGCTTGCACTCCAACACTACCGTCCGCTTCTACTCCAACACTACCACTCGCTTGCACTCCAACACTACCATCCGCTTCTACTCCAACACTACCACTCGCTTGCACTCCAACACTACCACTCGCTTGCACTCCAACACTACCACTCGCTTCCACTCCAACACTACCACTCACTTGCACTCCAACACTACCATCCGCTTCCACTCCAACACTACCACTCGCTTGCACTCCAACACTACCATCCGCTTCTACTCCAACACTACCACTCGCTTGCACTCCAACACTACCACTCGCTTGCACTCCAACACTACCATCCGCTTCTACTCCAACACTACCACTCGCTTGCACTCCAACACTACCATCCGCTTCTACTCCAACACTACCACTCGCTTGCACTCCAACACTACCACTCGCTTGCACTCCAACACTACCATCCGCTTCTACTCCAACACTACCCCCCGCTTCCACTCCAACACTACCATCTGCTTCTACTCCAACACTACCACTCGCTTCCACTCCAACACCACCACTCGCTTGCACTCCAACACTACCATCCGCTTCTACTCCAACACTACCACTCACTTCAACTCCAACACTACCATCCGCTTGCACTCCAACACTACCACTCGCTTGCACTCCAACACTACCACTCGCTTCCACTCCAACACTACCATCCGCTTCTACTCCAACACTACCACTCGCTTGCACTCCAACACTACCATCCGCTTCTACTCCAACACTACCACTCGCTTCCACTCCAACACTACCATCCGCTTCTACTCCAACACTACCACTCGCTTGCACTCCAACACTACCACTCGCTTGCACTCCAACACTACCATCCGCCTCCACTCCAACACTACCACTCGCTTGCACTCCAACACTACCACTCGCTTCCACTCCAACACTACCACTCGCTTACACTCCAACACTACCATCCGCTTCCACTCCAACAGTACCACTCGCTTCCACTCCAACACTACCATCCGCTTCAACTCCAACACTACCACTCGCTTCCACTACAACACTACCATCCGCTTCTACTCCAACACTACCACTCGCTTCCACTCCAACACTACAATCCGCTTCCACTCCAACACTACCACTCGCTTGCACTCCAACACTACCATCCGCTTCTACTCCAACACTACCACTCGCTTCCACTCCAACACTCGCTTGCACTCCAACACTACCATCCGCTTCTACTCCAACACTACCATCCGCTTCTACTCCAACACTACCACTCGCTTGCACTCCAACACTACCATCCGCTTCTACTCCAACACTACCACTCGCTTCCACTCCAACACTCGCTTGCACTCCAACACTACCATCCGCTTCTACTCCAACACTACCATCCGCTTCTACTCCAACACTACCACTCGCTTGCACTCCAACGCTACCATCCGCCTTCATTCTAACATCACAATCCGTTTTCATTGCTACACCACCTCCTCCCACTACATCACCACCACTCTCCATTGCAACACAATTATCCACTCCCACAACAACACTAGCATCCGCTTCCAGTTCAACACCACTGAGTTCTTCCACTGCATCACCACTTTTCTCGGCAGTTATTAATACATGTTTCACTGGACTATAGCAAGTGCAAGGGTTATTTTTTCCGCAAAAGCGGCTGACCATTCGAAAAGCTACTTCACCAAATTTTTCAGTGGTCAACTGATGAACCCGCATTGTACCGGGGACAGCACGTATATTGGATGGCACCTCTCTATCTATACAAGCAATGTCATTTTCTTTGATCAAGTACAGTTTTACATCGCTATCGGTTTGAGATAAACACGACTGCAATTCTTGGGCGTTTGTTATATCCTTACCATGGGCCACCACATTGTCGGCTGTTCTCTTAACTGCCCCTCCAATGCCATCTGCCGGCCCTTTGCCATGACTAGCCTCCATAGAATTCCATGAACCCTTTACAAAACCGTTCGAATAAATCAATTTGGAAAACAGCGCAAAATTCGTTTTACAACGATATTGCGTTGTTGGGCCGTCACTTATGAAGTGTATCGTATCAATATTAGGGGTTGCTAGTTTGATCTCATCAATATTGGCATTAGGTGTCCCCAAATGGCACATGGGTCGTGGCGCATGGAATCCGATATGGTGCAAAATGACTGGACACCATTTTCTTTAGAATACATCAGCCCCGTATGTAGGGTTACCTGATTGTGGGAGGCCCCAAAATGGCAACTTTGAATTTCTCTGAAAGACTTACATCCGTAGTTCTCGGAAAAGTCACAGTGGATTACTACTTCATTACTCATAAGTGATTTTTTTAGTTCCCTAAAAGTCGAATATTGGTGGAAAATATTGTAAAAATGTCTTAAAGAGTTGGTCATATCTGCCTGGAATTTAGTAATAAGAGTGTTCACAGAAGTCTCTTCGACCTCTTTCTTTGTAACCTGCACTGTGATTGGATGCTTCTCGCCATTTCTGCCAATTTTCTGGCGTTCTTCCTTCTGACTCTTCCATGAATTCCACTTAATCATAGTGTTTTCATTAATATCAGCGTTTACATGAATGGTTTGTTTTTTGCAAAGATCACACTCTGTACATACATTTTATGTTTTTAATGTCACAACAAAGCCAAGACGAAATAGTATCAAGATTGTTTGTTGTCAATGCGCCAATTCTGTCTTAAACTGGAGATTTTCGTGTGTCTTACACGCGCATGTTTCTCGGTCTTTGAGACTTGGTCTCTGTACCCAGAACGGTTTTAGTTTACAAAACAAAGAATATGAAATACACATAAATGGGGTTTCCGCCAGGAAATTTAAGTGCAAGTTTTTCAAGCTGTCTAACATTAGACGTCTTTGTTTTCTTATTTTGTTTCGGGTTACGGTGTCGCGTTTACCTGGCAGTATTTTACTATTGTCATCACGCTCCATAAACTCTCTCACAAGGTTCACCATCTTTTGACCGTAATGATCCTTTCTAACCTTCCTGGTGTATAAAAATGGATTGTCACTTGAACAGTTATCTTTCTTCCTCCAGTAAACATTAAATTTCTCGATATTTCTCGATTATGGGATTAATCAGCAGTTTATTAAGAATCTGTTTTTCGCGCTGCTTTCTTGCATGTAACACTACACGTTTAATGCCAGAAATAATGGAAAACTGTTTTATCGAAGTCCGTCGCACGTTTCCTGACACTTTTTCATTTCCAATGACTGTTTGTCCTGGCAATCGGTGAATTTTCGACCCGCATTTTAACTTTCAACCGCCATTCCCGTTTCTTGTATCTTTCACACACTGTTCTCTTTTCAGCAAGCTGCTTTTCTAATTTCTTAATTGTCTTATATGCCTTTGCTCTATCTCTGCGAACATTTTTCCGGCCAAGCTGTGCGCTTCCTGCCTGAGGGCGCTCTTCTAATACTGCTTCTGGGGTTAGTGGTGGCGAATTTTGTTTAGCATACGAATCCAACAACGCTTGTTGTTTCTGCCGTACACGGTAATCGCGTGAGTACTTTTTCCACCGTTTCTTTTGATTTCTAGCCTCTCGCTCTGTCATAACTTTGATACTTTGTTCGTTTTTTCTGTTACGGTCTCTTTCTTTACGCGGGTATTCGGCATACCTAACTGGGTCTTCCTTCAACTTCTGACGATAGTTCTTATCCTTACCAACTCGGTGCCTTTTCTTTGGAGCCATCTGATAACAGAAAGATTAATATTAATCTATTAATGCCGGTATCATTGATGATTAGGCCTAACCATTTTACAATGAAAGGATACCTAGCAGGCACATGACGTTGTTTCAACGTTGGATCAACCTTGAAACAACGCCATATGCCTGCTTGGTATATCCATTAAAGGGATACTAAATGGAGCACGAATTTCGTATTAGAATAATAGATTGTGACATGACCGTTCAATATAAATGACATTCAGATACATTCCTTTGTGGACAACGCTCCCATTACCATTTGTACATAGCATTCTTTTCTCACTAAGAACGCATCCATCTTGTCGCCTTGCGCAGTGATATGTGACGTCATTCCAGTTCAAATGTAATAATAGCAAGCCAACCAAAACCATATATAGGCTATATAAGCACGGCTGTGAAGCATATCGGCCTAGACGGCATTATTTACGGCGACTAGAATGCGGTATATTATGCTAACCTACTCTTACACCTGAGCGTGAATGACGTAGTTCTATTGTATATTGATTAAAATGGCAGCTTCGATAAACTGGGGAAATATGTTAAAATTTAACATTCAATATCTGAATATCATTCTTGGATGACTTAGTATACATCTAAATAGCGGGTCTATTGTTTATACATGCCGTAATTTCTCATCTAAGTAGATATTTTGAAATGACTTAGTTTTCTTTTAAAGCTATCAGTACCGCGACCATCAGCAAGTGAATGATGAGATCTGACGGATAAATGTGCTGCGATCAGATAAATGTGACAGACAGACAGATAGACATACACACTGTACACAGACATACAGACAGACAGACAGACAGACCAGCAGGCAGGCATGCAGACAGGCAGACAGGCAAGCAGGCAGGCAGGCAGAGAGACTGGTGGTCTTGGTCGAGGCGGTGTTGTTGTTGTTGCTGCTGTTACTGCTATACTTAATCCTTTAACACTTAAGACAGCTTTTGGGAGGATTTTGCAGACCAAGAGAAGACTGTTTTTGAAGATTTACCACTGGAATGACTGGCGCGATATCCGATCCAGTCATTCCAGTGGTAAATCTTCAAAAATAGTCTTCAAGAGCTTTTGAAAGACCACACCACACCTTCGACCACAACAACCACGCACGAGCGAACTTCATCACTAAAATCGTCAAGGGACACTGACTGTGCCGCAAATAAAAACACACACACGCACGCATATATAATGTGGTTAAAAGTATCAGTGAAATAACGCTAAAACGTCGTTGTACGAATTGTAGGGCTTTACTACTTAATACACATGTTCTTGAATATTTTGAAACTAAATTGACTGGGCGCTGTAGCTGCCATTGGCAGCAACAGCACCCAGTCAAATTAGTTTCGCAATAATTCAAATTAGTTTCGCAATATTCTACAGCGTGCATGTATAGTTTTGTAAAAAAAATTATAGGCATGAAGTTCAGGGAAACACGCTGTTGAGTATTTTGAATCTAATTTGACTTGGCAGCAACAGTACCCTGTCACATTAGTTTCACACTATTCAACAGCTTGCGTGTATAGTTTTGTGAAAATTGATAGGCAGGAAGTTCAGGGATCGATTGATCGATCGATCGACACGAGCTAAGTGTGGGTTAAACTTCCTGGCTAGAGATGGGCGGGCATAGTTAAAACTGGATTACTTCATTGCGTAAACATTGTGATATTATGTCCAACACTGCTACAAAATTTGCTAAGCATTTAATACAGATTTGAACATTGTGCATAAACGAGAATAATGAGTTCTAAGACTCTAAGACTCAAATACCTAAATATATTTTAGATCAATTAGTAAACGATTTCGTCATTTCAACCCATCATTGGTTTACTAATCGAGTAAAAAAATTGACCTTTCCATTTTAGCTATCTATTGTGTCTCTAGGTTTTGGTTTACCCATTTGTTGAACCAGAAAGGCCAAAGACGAAAATTCACTTTCAACGCAAAAACTATTCTGTTGAATACATTGATGCTATGGCAACAACAAGATCCTGTCAAATCAGCTTCAAAATATTCAACAGGTTACCTGTATAGTTGAACTGGACCTTTCCTGTTTATATATCCACAATGTGACGTCATGATCAACTACGTGACGCGTAGGATGACGTCATAATCAATTACGACATGAATAACTCGATTTAATCCATCCTAAACCCTTAATAGTCCGGCACGTTGTACGAATTGTATGTCTTTACTATTTAATATACATTCTGTCGTATATTTGAACACTAAATTGACTGGGCGCTGTTGCTGATATAGGCAGCAACAGCACTCAGTCAAAATTAGTGTCAAAATGTTCAATAACTTACCTGTATATCTTCTTCTTTTCGATCGCTGGTATCACACTTGGAGAGGCGTTCTCAAGATGAAATCTGCGGTTTTCTGCAGTTCTTCCCCAGCCCCATACAGCTTTTCAAGAAGAGAGGTTGACAAAGGCCAGATCTCTTCTCTCAGCAGCTGATACGTACTGCAACATTGAAGTATGTGCTCCGTGGTCTGTTCTGCTTCTCCACAAGGACAAGCGGGCGATGTCGTAAGGTGGAACCGCCTGTACATGTGTTGGTTTAGTCTGTTGTGTCCAGTTCTGAGACGAAAAATGGTCACTTGCTCTGGCCTCGAGAGATGATGGTAGGCATCTTCTGATTGAGGTGTTCTATAGAGGGACTTAATGATAGTCTTCATCTCTGTATGGGTAACCATGTTTTCTGTCTGATTCTCTTCTGCACCCACCTTTGCCATCTTGTCTGCTTCCTCATTTCCTTGGACTCCACAGGGTGAGGGGATCCACTGCAGGGCTATCCGAAAGCATTTGATGGTTTGTAGTGCTTCTTCAAGTTGGGGCAGCTTACCTTTGGTGATAGCCTCAAGGACGGAGCGGGCATCAGATAAAAAGACAATCTGTGCAATAGGGTCTGCTGTTCTGCTGATGGTATTAGCTGCATGAACCAGTGCTTCGACATCAGCTCTGTAGTTTGTGCAGTGTTTGCCTGTCGGTATTGCAGCTGACTCATGTTGTCCGTTTGGATACTGTATGTGCAGTCCGGCACCTCCGCTCCTAATTGCATCTTTGGCTGATCCATCTGTGTAGATCCTTATCCATGTCTCCTGAGGGTACATTTCTTCCAGCATGGCTAGGGTCAGGGCCTTCTTACTCACATCACTGTTCATTTTTGGTTGTGATATGAGGTACTGTGGTGCGAATAGCTATGCTCTCTAGTTTGTTTTCCCAGGGTGGAGGATCAAGGGTGTGGTTTGGGTCTTCTATTTGTGCTGGCAACATTTCTTGGTGTTTCCTTTGAAGTGCTTTTGTCTCTTTCACAAAACTTGATCATTTAAGTCTTCCTGATGACAGCTGTCCTTGCCTGATCTTCATCGGGTGGTTGCTGAACGATTTGAACTTTGCAGCTTGGATCAGTGCTTGCATTCCCTTCCTTTGCTAAGTGGGTGGATGCCTGCTGTCTGCTCCATTTCTTCTATTGGTGTTGATCTCATTCCACCAATGATGATGCGCAGTGCCTGGTTTTGTACTATGTCGAGGTTCTGTTGATCAGATTTAGCTGCTGTCATCCATGAGCTGGATCCATGCTCAAGGTGTGGTCGTACGGTACCTAGGTAGATGGTCTTGAGGATCCTTTCATTGGCACCCCACTTTGTTCCGTCCAGCTTCCTCATGATGTTTAGCTTTCTTCTGGCCTTTGCCTTGGAAGACATCCAGAGGGGCGGGGTCAGTGTGTCCTCCCTCGGAAATTCATATACTCTCAGAGGGTATCTCCGACATTTCTGGAGGCAATGAACCTTTCCATTTTTGGCTATTCCCCGCCCATCACTAACTAAGCTCCACACACACCTCGCCGTTTTGGGATTGATCGATCCCCGAATGACCTAGCTATCAATTTCCTGAAAACTATACAGGGAAGTTGTAGAATATTTTGTAACTAATTTGACTGGGTGCTGTTGCTGCCTATGGCAACAACAGCGCCCAGTCAAATTAGTTTCAAAATATTCAACATAATATTTATTAAATAGTAAAAGCAAACAATTTGTACAAAAACGCATAGACCGTCTTCAAATATGCGTTCACGACGTACATATCGACGTCATTCATGACGTTATTCATTATGATGTCATTCTACACATCACGCAGTTCATTATGACGTCATATGATGGGTGGGTTACTTTGGAAAGGTGAATTATTAATCATTGGTCCTTTGGAAAATTTATCTAGTTTACCCAATATGTGTCCTTTCTTATTATAAAACCGGGACCCAGTGATCTAAAGCCATACCATACCAAACTGTGTTTACATTAGACACATAACATAACGATGAATACTTAGGATGAATTGTAAACGACCATAAAAGTAGGCTATACAGTTGTGTAACTAATTGGACTGGAATCTGTTGATGGAGGCGGTGAAGCTAAAGACGCAATATTCAACTGACACTGCGTATTATACTTATTAGAATGAATATTCCTAATTTTCTAAAACAGTCAAATGGGCAGTGGGTCTCACATGGCCACATACACAGAGTAGAAGAATAAATGGCCTGTTAGGTTGGTTGCGCCGCAACCAAACTCAGAGAATTTTGTATTTTTAGCTTTCATTTGACGATTTCGAGTGCAATTTTGGAGATCTTCAAAGGAAAATATTTGCAATACTTGAATTACACTTGTCCCTATATGGAAACTGGAACAGTTCTTATGGTAGATATGGCATGTCATCAATACTTAGGTGCAATATAGCTGTTACTCTAATCAATCCCTGGTATGCCTACCTTTATAACAAATCCAGTCACACAATATGACGCAATGGTCATCGCGTCATCATACACAGGCATGTCTATTAAAGATATAGTCAGACACGGACGTGTGGAAGACCGAACAATCCTCTATAAAATGTTCGCTCATTTTCTTAGTTTTGACCTCATTTTCAATTTTATTTGGTTACAAACCGTGGTCACATTGTGACATATGGGCAAGGTAAATGTACAATATTTACAGAGTACTTAAAATGTTAATATTCACAAGGCCATTTGCATGTCCCCTGCCGTTATGCGGGCTATTGCTATGCTACTGGTATAACCACATCAGTCTCTTATTGGTGTGCGTATAATTTGAAGTCACACTGGGGCCCCAAATTTAAGACAAAATTTTGTTTTTTGTGTCACTTTATAGGGGCTTCTGGAAATGTGTGGTCCCGGTGCAAATGCACTTGTTGCACTGTCATAGGCTCGGCCTGCATGGTTACGAATTGTATGTCTTTGCTTCCTAACAACCATATTTCAAAATATTCAACAGCTTACATGTGTAGTTTTCCGAAAATTGATATTCAGGGAGTTCCGGGTTCGATAGATCCCAACACGGATCCCAGCGTGGGCTGAGCTTAGATAGAGATGGGCTAAAACTATAGCCCTAATATCTAGTTGGAATTATTAATAATATTTGGGTTTTATAGTTCTACAAATATATTAAACACAGATATTAGTATATATTGTTAATAAATCTCTCACTATGAATGATCAATGTGTGACAACGCGTCTCCGGAATGGAGGACTCCAGTTTTAGCAAATGCTCCGCCCATCTTTAGATAAGCTCCACCCACACTTCGTCGGGTTGGGATCGACCGATCCCTGAACTGTCTAACTATCAATTTCTAGAAAACTATACATGCAAGCTGTTGAATATTTTGACACTAGTTCGACTGGGTGCTGTTGCTGCCTATGGCCGCATCAGCGAGCAGTTAAATTAGTTTCGAAATATTCAACAGCATCTTTATTAAATAGTAAAGACACAATTCGTACAACAACGCTTAGTCCGTCATTAATTAAGCGTTCGTGAGGAACTGAGCTACGCCATTCATGACGTAATTGATTATGTCGTCATCTCCACGTCAAGTAGTTGATTATGACGTCATATGATTGATGGATAAACGGGAAATGTCAAATGGCATTGCGACTCCAGTAGCTTATAGGGATATCGTAATACGCAATAGCTAAGTCCATTAGCAGGAAATCACTAATACTGGGCCTTTACTGGTATACCGTAAAACTGTCGAACTTCGCCACTATGAGGTATTTTCGCCACTAACCTGATCGAGCTTCAAACCAGCTTTCAAAGGAGCTTATTTGGCGCCATTTGACAGAGTGACTATCTTGAAACGCGTCCCGTGACAGGAAATTTACGGTACAACTAGAGCCCTCATTGAAAGCGTTATCAAAGACAGGCGATGCCTCAACTCATACTGGAGAAAAACATTATTATTGTTCGGTACAGATCGTACAGTTGGTGTCGTTACACGCGTGATGTCAGAACTGTGGGCATGCGATGATTAATCTGTAGACTTGTGATAACTAAACAGTTAGCTTCGTTCATGCAGCGGTTCATGGCACGTTAGATGTACTATAGAAATGAAGCTATGATTAACCCTTTAACCATCGAATTTGTTTTAAATATTTCAATTATTTCATAGAAAATGCCCATTTACAAACCAAGATAAGACTGTTTTTGAAAATTTGCCACTGGTATGACTGGCTCGGTTTTCGAGCCAGTCATTCCAGTTGTAAATTAAAAAAAATAGTCTTGTCTTGGTCTGCAAATGGACATTTCCCAAGACTACTACAGAAGCCGTCTTTTGCTGGCATGTGTGTTAAAGGGTTGAAGGGCATTTTAAGTTCCTTTTTGCTACAAAATAGTTTAATACTTTTTGTATATATGAAATCAGTTGTGTTCTCTGTTTGTCTAAACTCAATAAAAGTGGCGATGATTCAATATAGCATGGTTAACTTGATCATTAAACTCAGACTTACTTCAGTGTCGAGATAACCTCAGATCCGGGTTACTTCGCCACCGAGCGAACATGACGCTTATCCCAGGACATAAATAAACAAATGATCATTTTCAAAACATTGTTTTATTCACTACGTGGATCGTAATTGCTTTAAACATTTGTATTCTAGTTAGAAAAACAGGCACGGCTAGTGTGTACGTGAAAATGTGCTGGGACCTGACTAAATAACCAGTTTTATGATACTGCCAGTTATTAGTCCAGTATCGGCCAAGTAACATGTGTTATCAGGAATGTGCGCGGGTAGGCTAGCGCAATGATAATTGTACAAGACGTGTCACCTGTTTCGCTATCTTTGCACTGTAGCCGCGCTCTTAGTAGGTAATTTGGTAAGTTGACTGTTATATAATGTGGTCGACGCGTATGAATGTGTCCGCCAATGGTTCATCACCATCATCATCATCATCATCATCATCATCATCATCATGTTTTCAGGACTTAAGCATTAGGCTTCTTATGTCCTGTTGTATTGTATGTTTGTATTTTGCTGGTGTGGTTTTTATTGGTAGTGATATCGGCTCTGGTGCTAGTCAAAATCGTACATAATTTTGGGTCAAGTTTTTATCTAGTCTCTGTTTGAAATCCTCACAGTCTTTTGCTTCAACGGTATGAGTGGAAAGAGAATTCCAGAGATTCACTATTCGTTTGGTAAAAAAAAAAAGCTCATTCTAATGATCTTATTTCACTGGTCAACTCTTAACTTGTATGGGTGGCCTCGTGTTACATTTGTGTAAGGTTCTTGAAAAAGGTCTGCACTATTATTAATGTTGTATTTGTTTTTAATGATCTTGAAGACTTCAATTAGGTCCCCACGCAATCTGCGGTACTTTAATGACATTAGGTTTAGTGATCTTAATCTCATTTCATAGCTTTGATTTCTTAGTTTTGGTATAAGTTTCGTAGCCCTTCACTGTACATTTCCCAGGGTTATGGACTGTCTTTTGTATTTGGGAGAACATACAGCATTGCAATAGTCAAAGACACGTCTCACAAGTGATTTACAGAGTAAGTTGAATGTGCCTGGTTATGTATGTTATAGTTCGTTTGATTACACCCAATAGAGAATTTGCTTTTTAACTATGGTATTTATATGTGTATCAAATGATAGTTGGCTATCGATGTGGTTGACTTCCCACCTCCTCTCGCTAACAGGTAGGCTAGGCAGACGTCGTGGAGCTATAACCAATGTTCACGTGCACACATTTGCATACATAAGTTGGGTTTTTTTTGCATTTATGCAAACATACTCAAGCACTAAAATTCGTGACGTGAATGCAAATAACTATATGACCAAATGCCCCCCCCCACCCCAGCCCCACAAGGCATATGTGTGGTTTACATAGCGGGCCTGGTACAAAATTATATTTACATTATGTAATTTGGCAACGTTTTTAGAAATCCCATGTGCATATGCCGTCACCAAATATGTTTTCTACAGTGGCATTGCAAGCGTTATGAAGATAGATTACGACTAGATCATAAATCAACACCTAAATAGCTGCACAAATGATGTATATTCCGTAGTTTACGTACTAGTTCGAGTTCTTTGCACATAAAAACCACACTTCCAGACACTCCTCCCCCACCCACCCCACCTCCCTCCCCACCAAACCCACCCGCACCCCCTCCATACGCAGATTCTGATATACCGGGTGAGATCACCCGGCATATCATAATCGGCATAGGGTGGAGTCAAAGAACTCGGACTATTTACATACCCGCCAATATACGTTAATTGCAACTTGTCTTTAATTAGCAATTAACACCCAAGCTGGCAAAACGGCTTCTGCAGTGGGCCTTAGAAATGTCAATTTATAGACCAAGACAAGGCTATTTTAGAAAATTTCACCACTGTTCATTCCGGTGATAAAACCTTAAAAAATAATCATAACTTCGACGACAAATAAACATTTTCCATGGAAATCTCTAGATTCTCTTGATTTTAGTATTAAAGGGTACAGCAGTTTCTCGTAGTGTGCCTTAATCGAGATTTGATTAGATTTTAGAGATGAGCACCAGGGCGACCAGCTTATCATGATATTTTCTCCCGAAAATAAGTTTGGACACGCTCGAGAGCCTTTCCCTTTTAGGACACAGCGCATTTTGTCTCTTTCAATGTTCGCATATGCGAGCATGCATACATGCATACAAATTTAAACTATAACTTATCTATTGCAAATTGGAAAGCAATAAATTTAATTCAAAATATGTTAGCCGTTAGTATTATTAGCTATTTTGTTTAAAAAAAAGATTTTGAAAATTTTATGTTTTGTAAAAAATCCGCATTTTCGGATAAATCAGGAGAACTAATCGTCCTGGAGCAAATGTTTCCCCACTGTGTTTTATTCATTGGATGCCAATTAAATTAATTTAATTAATTTAAGTTCACCATTAAGCTGTTAACAATATGAATATCGTGAACGTAGATAAATATAATTGTACATGCTTCAGTAAATTTGCACGTATGCAAGCAATTTTCGCCACTACTACTACTACTACTACTACTACTACTACTACTACTACTACTACTACTACTACTAGTCAGCTACAGTCAATTCACGTGGTTGTGAGTCGGGTAGTTGAAAGCTGGTCCTGTGAAAGAGGATTTTAGTCCTCTGGATGGTGGGCCAGTGCGTAGGCTATTCGGATCCCAAACGTTAGGCGAATCGGTGCCATAGAATTGGCTGGTTCGAACCTAGCTCAGATCGAAAATTGAAAAATGTAAAAACTACATTCCAATATCGACTATGCTATATCCTAGAGCCAGCGCGTTGTCAACGACAGGGTTTCTAGAACTAATGCTTGACAATAATAAAATCTACTACTCTCGGCGTGCTATTGCATTTCTGGAGTTAAAGAATGGCAAATCTGACAGCCTTTGGTTTATTCAGTTTCAGTTTATTTTGCACCCAGATCACAAAGTGACATATGGGGAACAATGATTTTACAGGATTTACACGTTATGCCGGCTAGACATTATAATAATTAGCATCATCTGGGTCATAATTCATCAATTGCATTATTGTCATTTATATTAGCAATATCATTCATCCGCATTGACATTGGCACTAATTAACCATTTTATGACGAGGCCGGTCGTAACCGACCTCTGCAGTGGTATCGAGGAGTGTACATTTGTTGGTCAGGAGAAGACGACCGCCAAAAATCCATCACCTAAATGACTGGCTGCATGTCCGAACCAGACATTCCAGTGGTAGATTTCTCAACAATCGTCCCCGCCGGTCCCTCGATGTGCACAGATGTTGCTTCTTGACCACACGTCGTTGTCGTCTTGATTTGTGTTCTTTTACATTTGGGTACTTATTTGTATGCGTGATATGGCGTCGGTACTGTGTATAGGGTTCGTCAACGCTGGAACTGTTCATTAATTATGCCAATCATGTGGAATAGTTTTATTAGCAGATTTTTTGTTCTTGATTGAGAATAGTTTGGTCTATTGCAGTAGTATTTGGGTGGAATTTCTAGTCGTTTATCTTTAAAAAATTCGCAAATAAATATATAATGGAATTCGTCTCCCATTTCGTTATGATTGCAAAGAGGACACATTCTCTCTTCTCTGACGATTCTTTCCCATCGTCCCTTTTCTATCGAAAGTCGAAGATTACTTGTCCTAAACCTTGTAAATAAAATTCTGTTGAGATCATTTAGCTTTATAAGATAGTCTTTCCGTTCCCAATTTGGCTTAAAACAGTTATATACTTTCCCCTTCCAGGAGTCGCTCATCTGTATTTGCCATGTTTGGATATATTGGTCTTCAAGGCTTTTCGTTATTCTTATTTTTATTCCATTAAAGTTATTTATTACTTGATTTGTCCAGAGGTAACTGTGTCCTGTTGTGTCTAGTATTGTTTTATGGAGTTTAGCCACTTGTACTGCGTGCCGTTGTTTTGATGATCTAATAGAATATGGGTGTATAATCTGAATGTAAGTTGTGTTTGTTTTCCTGAAATAAGCTTAAGCCAATACGTTATCATGCGTTTTCTTATAGCTATTTGAATTGGAATTTCTCCGAGCTCGCCATATATCATATACTTCGGTGTACTATTTTTAACTTTTAGAACATATCGTGGAAAGTCTAGATTTACTTTCACTAATAAGCTGCAATTTGATATTCCTATGACTTCAGCCCCATATAGTAGAATTGGCTCGATCATTTGGTGGTACGATTTAACGTAGCATCCAATTGGCAAGTCCAATTCTCTGGCGCGACAATGTAGTGCGAACGTGGCTTTGCGAGCTTGTTCTGATATGTTCTTTTCAACTAGGAGGAGGCGACTATTATACGAAAAGTATATCATATATTATTTATACAGTTTCTGCTTGACAGTTGGCGCCTACTAACAATTTATTAAGTTGATTGATTTATCATAAATAATCTGTCGAAACAAGTACACATATTATATTGAGTACTGTTAATAGGGGCTTGTCAATATAAAATTTATCGTATGCCGATTGTAAGCTAATCTCTTATTCTCACAATACCAGATACCGGTGTGTTGATAGTATAGCGACGAACACTAACACCAATGGACTTTCCATTTTAGCTATGCCCCGCCAATCTCTAGCTAAGCTCCGCCCACACCCCGATCGTGTTGGGATCGATCGATCTCTGAACTCCCTGACTATCAATATCCAGAAAGCTATACAGGTAAGCTGTTGAATATTTTGAAACAAATTTGACTGGGTGCTGTTGCTGCCTATGGCAGCAGCAGCGCCCAGTCAAATTAGTTTCAAAATATTCAACAGCATGGTTATTTAATAGTAGAGACATACAATTTGTACTACGTGTCGGACTATTAAGAGTTAAAGACGGGCCTAATAGAATAATTTATGACGTAATGGTTCTGACGTCCTTCTACACGCTGCTTACCCGGGGTGCTGTTACTGGCTATGGCAGCAACAGCACCCAGTCAAATTAGTTTCAAAATATTTATCAGCATGTTTATTAAATAGTAGAGACATACAAGTTGTACAATGTGTAAGACTATTAAGAGTTAAAGACGGGCCTAATAAATAATCATTTATGACGTAATGATAACGTCATCCTACACGCCGCTTAGCTGATTATGACGTCATATGGCGTCAAATCATCGATGGGTACTCTGGAAAGGTGAATTGTAATTAAAGGTACACACCAAAATGATTGAGAATACAATTTTTAACATATACTTTTAGCGGTAGCTTTAGTTGTCTACCACGGAGATGACGAAGAAGAAGAAGAAGACGAAGAAGAAGACGTCATGGTACTTTGGTTACAAATTTAAAACAAACAAATTACAATACACATTAAAACATATCGATCATGCATATGACTTAACTTCATTTTAAAATCAATGCATTTCCCAAACGAACAAAAAACCTGGACCAATAATTATCACAAATGTATCAGCACAATCATTGGTCAATTCAATTCAATTCAATTCAATTCAATTTACACCCAGACTTAGTACAAGTATATGGGGAAACATTTATACATAAGTTTTACAATGTGAGTGGTCAGAGTCATATATAGTTATATATGGTTATCGTTATTATTATTATTATTATTATTATTATTATTATTATTATTATTATTATCGTCATTATCATCATCATCATCATCATCATCATCATTATTATTATTATTATTATTATTATTATTATTATTATTATTATTATTATTATTATTATTATTATTATTATTATTATTATTATTATTATTATTATTATTATTATAATCAATGTCCTCATTATCACAATCATCATTATCCTTTCCAGTCGGTAACGTGTGACGTATGTTGCCATATTTGCGTTCGCTAGAACCCAGCTAAATAAATAAACGATGTCGGATTTTGCATTCAGATGTTTGGGAACATTGAGGACAGTTAACACCTTGTATGTAAGCAAAAGGGTGAAAGACGTGTGAGACGAGAGCATATAACAAACATATGTGCAAGGTCTTCTTGCTCACCACATTCTATACAACCGTTATTAGGACGGTCTCCAGCTCAGTAAAGAAATATGCCTGTGCTCAATTCCCCGAGCAAACTTATCCAAAACAGATCTCCTTCATGATTGGTACAAAGATATTCATAAAAACATCGACAATAGGCTACTGATGAAGTATCTAATGATAGGATATCAAATTATATGTTATTGGCACAATTGCTCAAACTGGCTACATAATATTTTATTAATGATAATTTATAGAAATCTGTATTGCAGTTCGTATATGTAGATACGATGAATACGCCATCTCTAAATCCAGACGATAGCTCAATCTCATACAATGATTGAGGAATGTGGTTGGCCGTTTTAGCAAAGCAATCCACTCAATTGGAATACTATTCCACTTTGTCTAATTTATTGTAGACTAGCCGTTCAGACCGACTTCGGAATTTAAGAGTCAAGATGTCAATAGAAATTTTCTTATCATTATGTACAATATCACCTATAACTGTGACTCTCGCTTTAATAAAATCTTCAAAGAAAAGCGTGAGCCCTGTTATAGTATTTCGCATGTGTGGATTAAAAAGATTGGCTCATTTTAAAAAACTGCTCTACAAGCAGATTGTGATATTCTTGTGACGTTAAAGAAAAACCTTAATAAAGATTTGCACAAGCAAGATCGTATGTCACCAAGTATACTTATATGAAAATGTATAAAAAAAATAACTGGCGATCATAATTCAAATTTTGATCTTGTCTGAGAAACCAGCTAGTGAATCTAAAACACGGATGAAGGGCTTTTAAAGCGAGGAGCGATTGAACATATTGCATACGAAGACCCCAAATACACCAAACCCTGTCCTCCATGTTCCAGGGGCAGAGAAAGTAACTCCTGTACCACCCAAATGCTTTCCCTCCCACATAAAATTAACTAGCCGCTTTTAGTAGAATTGACACGAGGATCTACAACGGCAAATCTATGCCAAAACTTTCGATAATAAGAGCCAGTTAGCTAGTTTATTGTTAATTTCCATTTTCATGCCTTCCCAGCTTTTGTCTGAATACGAAGAAGAAGAAGAAGAAGAAGAAGAAGAAGAAAAAGAAGAAGAATGAGGAGGAGGAGGAGACGAAGAAGAAGATTTTAGCCAATCAGAGACCACGCAATGCCTAGCGGCTGGCAGCTCGTTGTTTGAAAAGAAATCGAGCAAGGATCTTTACAGCGCGCGGGTGCAACGGGCAGATGTACCCTCACGGCTACCCATGCACAAGGATAAGTTACTGCGTAAAACCACTGCGTCGATTCTCAGCCACCTACCAGTGCAACGGCCGTAAATACTTGTACAAGGAAGGGCATCCTAAATGTCTGAATGTAGATATTAGGCATACATGTTAAAGGATAACTAATCTCATCTCTTGATAGGTAGTCAGGTGATCTAATAGGCCCCTCATAAGCTATGCGGGTAATTTTAAGCCTTTTATCATCTCGTCAAATAAAGATATTCAGGCTTTAGTAGCTAAATGTTGCTACATTTCTACAGGCTATGATGGCTGTCATGATTTACTTTTCAACCAATCAGAAAAAGGCTAGCTTGTCTGCCTCGGGATATACGCTCAGTCATAGAGGTGCCGATTATAGTTTGGCAATGTGGTATAAAAGCAATCATACAGGTAAGCTGTTGAATATTTTGAAACTAATTTGACTGGAAGTTGTCGCTGCCATAGGTAGCAATAACTTCCAGTCACATTAGTTTCAAAATATCCAACGAGATGAGTGTTACATAATAAAGAATCTAATGCATTGGCACATTTATACCATCACACACTATCACTTGAGGAGACAAAATGGTGGCGCTCACTGTTCGCGCGATATTACAAAACAGATAATTGTGATACGGATAACGGAATGTGACAGGATATGAATGAAATGGAATCTATAAACTATAATCTATCGGTGCAGTATAACATTTGAGATGGGATTAACACAGTTTTAATTGCCCTGCCCGTTCGCGTCGCACCCGGCGGAGATACGATTTAACAGACATTATAATATATAAAAGGATAAGTCTGACTGACATTCGGGATCTAATTTATTTCACAGACACCGCGGTAAAGGTATTGGTTTCTATGTACATAAGTATCCGTTTTATCATATAGGTCATATGATTACTGTTTGTATTGGGCTGTGTACGCCAAAGCTAACTCATAGGGCCTACATAATGCCAGTGATATTATTATAGATTACCCGGTACTTTCTATATTCGTTATAGATTTGTGCTCATTTTTAAGGTTATGGTTACTATATTTATATATTTATAAAATAAATGTGACAATTGTCAGTGTTAATGAAAGCCAATCACTGTTTTTTATAAATAATCAATACATGCCCATCTGGACGTGCGTTTCTTAAACCATATAGGCGTGACTGAAGTCTAAATAAACATTTAGTCCCTTATATCAATGAAGTTTTCCAGTTTATCCATCCATCATCTGACGTCATATTAACTAAGTGACGTGTAGGATGACGTCATACTTGATTTAGTCCGTCTTTAGCGCTTAATAGTCCGACGCGTTGTACGAATTGTATGTCTTTACCATTTAATAACCACTATGTTGAATATATTTTTGCTACTATGGTCATAGGCAGCAACAGCAACCAGTCAAGTTAGTTTCAAAATATTCAACAGCTTACTGTAGGCTATAGGTTGATTGAAATTGATAGTCATTGAGTTCAAGGATAGATCGATCCCAACACGAGCGAGCTGTGGGTGGAGCTTAGCTAGTGATGGGCGGGGCATAGCTAGAACTGGAAAGGTCAATTTCTTTGTTTCATTGTAAGTGGGTTCATTAAAATCTAAATCATTTATGGGTTACGGCAGCCATTGAGGATAGCAGTTGCATATTTCAAAAGAATTTAACCCAAGGCTGTTGCCGGTCAAATTACTCATTTTGGGCAGAAACTATTCAGCCTAGGCTTGTGCGATTATTGAGCGATCGCGATCGATTATTGACAAATAATCGTGATTACTCGATTAATCAGCTTGGATACAAATTGCCAAGACATAACAACACAAGAATATCAATGACGAAAACTGCAATGGTGTTTAGAAAAGTTGATTTGCAGGGCAAGAGAAGACTATTTTTTTTAAATGTATTACTGGAATGCCTGGCTCGATTCTCGAGCCAGGCATTCCAGTAATACATTTTCAAAAATATTCTTATCTTGCCCTGGAAATGGACATACATTCACTAAGCAAAATGTCATTTTTCATGACCGATCGCATTAAAAAGTAATTGAAAGTTAAGTTTTGAAATATTTTATGCAATGGGCTTGTTAAGTGATGACGTATTTCCGGGTTCAGTTCGATTGTTAAATACATAAATAAATCAATGTTTTTGTTTAACAATAAATGATGACATCATAAACATGCACTTATGATGTAATAAAGCAACATACACACTTCCGGGATGTGAATCACGCGCAGTGACGTCACACTTAACAATCCCATAGAAAATATTCACGATTATTCGATTATTGAATTTCTAATCATATAAATTCACGATTTAAAACATAATCGCGATTTTCGATTTAATCGCGTAATCACGCATACCTAATTCAGTGTGCTACACAATAACATAAAAACGGAATGAATTGTTAGTTTTAAAAATGTTCAACAATATTTATTATGGTATAGAATTCGTATATGCTTACCTTCCTGGCAAGGCCAAATTTTCGCGCTGAAGCTAGGCGTCATTTTTATTATGATGTAAGCTAACATGTGCCGTATTTGATTATGACATCATATACTTGATTGACGGAACCCTCCAATTCCTTTAGTCAATGGATCTTTCCAGTTTTAGCTATGCCACGTCCGTCTATTGCTAACCCCCACCCCTCGCTCGTGTTGGGATCAATCAGTCCCTGAACTCTCTGATGAATCAATTTTCCGAAAATATACAGGTAAGCTGTTAAATAATTTGAAACTATTTTGACTGGGTGCTGTTGCTGAACTTGCTGCAACAGCGCCGAGTCAAAGTAGTTTTGACTTATTCAACATGTTTATTAAATAGTAAAAAAATACAATTCGTACAACAACGCTTAGTCCGTCACCAATTATGTGCTCTTGACGAACTTATCCACGTCATTCATGACGTAATTGATTATGACGCCAATTAACACATCACATAGTTGATTATGACGTCATATGATGTGTGAATAGACTGGAAAGAACCATTGTGTTGAAAAGGCTAGATATAGCTCGAATAGGTTATATTGTTGTAGCCTGAGAGAATAACGGTATCTTGATCTTGATTATTAGAATTAGCTGCCCATTCTAGTATACGTTGTCTTCGTTTGTCAAAATAAGCGTTATTAAAATTTCCTGTTCAGGATAGAAGATAAAAGATTTATTTTCATAGCGTCAAATAGTTTAATTTGACAACCGATATATAGGCCTATATTTTGAGATATGGCATCGATCGATTGAAAATCACTTCCTTTGTAACTTGTTTTGCTTAGTGTTTCATAGCTATGGTAGCTACAATAAACCTCAGAAATAAGTTCACATGTCACCCCCCCCACCCCCATCCAACACACACACCCACCCCACCTACCCCATAATCCCCCCCCCACCAAAAAGCCCAAACCCACCAAAAAGCATGTTAGTAAGAAATGGTCAATTGAATATTTTAAACGTAGCTGGATTGGAAGACGTTGCTGCCTCAGGGTAGCAATAATTTTCAATCCAATTATGTTCAAAATATTCAATAGCACGTTCTATTTTGTTTTGTAAACACGCCATACGTTATTTCTGAGCTGTACTATATTACATTATCACCCCTTACAGCATAAGTGCTACCGTGAGATTCGCGCCTTGGGGTCCGCGCTGGTAAATAGACTTCGCCTTCGCAACCAAATGACGATTTATTAAATTATAGCTAGGCCTAAATCACGTGATTGCAAGGGAATATGACTGATTGAGTAGGTTACGCGATAACAGCATTCTTAAGTCGTTGAATACAAAATTATACAAGAAATTCCTAATTCACCTAGGCATAGAGCATTTCATTGTTAGGCCTATTAAATCTGAATGTTGTTTTTAAAATGATTTGTAAGGGAGATTTAGCACTTGGACTTCGAAAGGCCAGGTTTGTGACTCGTATAGGCCTACGATTTAATAAATATAATGCTGAAGATTTTAAAACTACGTTGTCTGGAAGCTGTTGCTGCAGGTTCCTGACAAATTAGTTTCCGTATTTTCAACAACTTACCTGTATGTACAGTTACCTTGAAATTGAGATTATAGAAATTCAGGTTTCAACGTTTCAATACCTGTATAAATTTCAAATAATTTTATCTAGTAGGCCTACAGTAATAAGTATAGTGACGGTTTTGAGACGTGCATGTGTGACGGCCTTGTTTTGTTGCTCGAAGTTAAAGGAGATACTGTGATTTAGGTTTGTCGTAGTAGTAGTAGTAGTAGTAGTAGTAGTAGTAGTAGTAGTAGTAGTAGTAGTAGTAGTAGTAGTAGTAGTAGTAGTAGTAGTAGTAGTAGTAGTAGCGGTAGCAGTAGCGGTAGTAGTAGTAAGTAGTAGTAGTAGTAGTAGTAGTAGTAGTAGTAGTAGTAGTAGTAGTAGTAGTAGTAGTAGTAGTAGTAGTAGTAGTAGTAGTAGTAGTAGTAGTAGTATTAATAATAATAATAATAATAATAATAATAATAATAATAATAATATTATTATTATTATTATTATTATTATTATTATTATTAACTGTTGATGCTGCCGCCGCTTCTGTTGTTGTTGCCGTTGTTGTTGATGGTGATGACAACGACGGCGACGATGACGACGATGACGATCACGGCTATAGCTAAGTGTATAAGCTCGAATTCTGATAAATAACCTAGAGTGCGATATGGTACAGATGTAGTATCGCACCTCGAAACTGCATGTAGGAATAACAGGCAGTTAACCATTTCACCTTTGCCCCCACCCCCTGCAGTGCCATGCTTCCGTACACCTTGTCCGTGTGGGCTTTGTTTCCGGGTATTAGCATTTTAATATCTATATCAGGATTTGAGATGACACGGAGGAGGACGAGAAGGTCTGTGTGTTATCTTACTAATACAGAGTTAGCGCCAGAATCTGCTATCCTTGTTGCTGTGAATACTAGTAGGCGATCAGCATCTGCTAGTGCCTGGTAAACCTCGCAACCAACAGCTTCAAGATATGAGGCCATGAGAGCGATAAACTGGACCTTGTTTTCGGTGTTTCCCAAGAAGTCATGCTGTGACAATGAACACTATATGTAATTGTCTACGAACGCTTCTCTGGAGGACACTTTTCCTATACAACCAAATGGTTCCTCATCCTTAGTGCTGGGAATTCCATATCCGTCAAACACAATATGAGCGATCTCCGTAGCGCTCATTGATGTCCACAATGCACTGCGTGCAAATCTGGCCACACATTATCGGACGCTGCTACACAACACAATTCTAAACTGCTGCAGGTGGGAGAAGATTTTCACTGGGTGCCAAAGCTTCTAGCACTTGAACAAAGGAAGCTTTTGTTTCCTTTCCGTAAAGAGCAGTCATCGAAGAGGGCGGGGCGGGGGTGGGGTGGCGAGCGGCCAGTTCCTAAGTCAAATATCCTGCCAGCTTATCTTCACTCCTGACGCAGACTATTCGGTGGAACAATTTGTTGGGACTGATGTAGACTTCCCTCATTATACACCTTCGTTGACTTGGTCACATCTGCCAATGACCGGATATTGTTTTTCCGCTGCAGATGGATGTCACTAAACCCATTGCCTTCCGTTGCCTTCATGGATGCTTCTCCAATTGATAGGACGTTATCACAGTTTACACCTTCGTTTGTCACAACGCACCTCGCCAAGGACGTAAGGAGAGGTGAGGCCCGGTTGAATGGGTGTGCAGTTGTATGTAACCAGGCAAGAAATGTCTTCATGCCGACAAGGTCACGATTTTGGCGAGACTCACGCAGCTCAACACGCTACTCAGAAGTGGCACTATCGATCCCGCTAAAGCCTTACATGACATCGACTACTCTGGATGTGATAGGCATTGACAGCACCAATTTTGCGATAGTTGAGGGCGATATACCACGCCCACGAGTCAGATCACTGGTTGTTTTTGTTTTCAGGGAATGCATTAAGACTTGCTCAATTCACATTTTTAGAGTATCCATCCATTATATGACGTCATAATCAACTACATGATGTGTAGAATGGCATAATGAATGACGTCATGAATGATGTCGATAAGTACGTCACGAACGCATATTTGAAGACGGTCTATGCGTTGTTGTACAAATTGTATGCCTTTTCTATTTAATAAATATTCTGTTGAATATTTTGAAACTAATTTGACAGGGCGCTGATGCTGCCATAGGCAGCAACAACACCCAGTCAAATTAATTACGAAATATTCAACAGCTTCCCTGTATAGTTTTCAGGAAACTGATAGCTAGGGAATTCGGGGATCGATCAATCCAAACACGGCGAGGTGTGGGTGGAGCTTAGCTAGTGATGGGCGGGGAATAGCTAAAAATGGATAGTTTCCATTGTCATGTTGCTCCAGATTCCTGACCAGTATTTGTCAGATCTTCACATCGTGAAATTGTCAGGGCTGCCTAATCAGTAATATTCTTCTGGTTGGTTTCATGATAGTCTCCAGCTTGAGCATCTACTACAGGTAAACTTAAGCTGATCTTGCATAATGAAGATGCCCCGCTGCGAGCAGCTATGGTATCATGAGTTGTACAATGAATAGCTGGATTTTCCCATTGCCACAGTACTCTGCTCTCATGAAAAGCCTCATGATGCAAAGAGGCCTAATACGCTGAACCCACATCTTTTCAGTCAGGCCGCACGAGCCTGTCTTTTCTAACTTCATGTCTAGGAGAGACACAATGTGCTGTAAGGTATCGATTGGACAACGTGCCCAGTGTTGTAGTGTTCAAAATTATTGACAAACATTGCTTTCAAGTAATTTTTCATAGCTTCATCAACATAGGATGAGTTTAGTAGTAGTCTTACTAATGGATATTGAGTTAGAAAGTGTGCATACACACGGCCACTGATCAGATGTACGACACTATCCTTTACATATACTGTTTCCCATGATTCTTCCAGGCCACTTGCGGCCATACTATGTCAGATAGAGCAAATACATGAGAGCAGAAGGTGGAGATCCTCCCAGCCAGATGATGACACTGGAGAGGGATATCTGGCCCAGCAGCAAGAACCATTTTGCATGCTTTTGCATAGAGTGGTTGGTCAAAGGTGATCATGTTGCAAGACTGTCAATACGTGTCACATTGCTCAGCAGCATATAAAGTCATGTGTAGATTGTTGAACGGTTGCTCGGACCCAGATTGACGAATGGAAGTGGTTACACAGCAGATGTGTTGTAAGATGAGGTTGTTCTATGAACTTTGTCCATGAACCCGTTCCAACATTGGCAGGGGAGAACCTCTAGCCATGCGCCACTCATCAACATTGCATCTACTCGACAAGATATTTCTATACATTTTGATTCCAATGAAGTCGTCCTTATGCGTGGATACCATATTTGGCACAGGTCGCCGTTAAACAGCTACGTTTGTGAATCTACGGCATGTGGCCCCACATCCGCAGCACTGATTGACCCAGTCCTCGAGACGAGCGAATATGCATGACTCAAATCTGCTGGTGTTACACATTGAAGTCCACCCATTGCACGGAATGCTGTATGAGCATCCAAGTTTGCTATATTGTAGTTCGCATTGTCAAATATGAACTGGATGTAGGCACTTTCATCTACTGAAATACGGATGCCTCAAAATTCGTGACTTCCTTGTATGATGCTGGGCCAGATATTCCTATCCAGTGTCATTATCTGGCTGGGAGGATCTCCACCTTCTGCTCTCAAAACATCAATTAGCATTCTCGATCCATACTTCCTGTATAGATTGGCTCTGAGACCAATATGCAGTGACGAAATGAAGGACCATGGCCGAACTGCAGCAATGATGTCATGCTGTATAGTTACTGACTTCCTCCAATGCTTCTTAATCCCTATTGTGCCAACAGTGCCTCAAAGCGATGAAAATACTACTTGTATCAATTAAGCATCTTAACGGTCAACACTTTTCAAGAAATTTTAATATTAGAAGACTAATTCTTTTTTGTAAATTTACCTCTGAAATATTTGACCGGCTTGACCATTAAAGGGGTAATGGTAAAGAAAATTCAAGCTTTGACTTACCCAGTATCCATTTGCTGGTCGAGAGAAGAGTAGTTTTTGAAAATTTACCACTGGAATGACTGGCTCAGTGGTGAATTTTCAAAAATACTCTTCTCTCGACCTTCTAATAAACATACCTCAAGACCACTGCAGAGTTGTTTTGGTCAGTTTGACCATTAAAAGGTTAAGTTGACACAAGAGGGGTTAATGTCGCTATCACGTGTTCCAGTTTTCAAAATTAGCAGGCGGAGGGTATCGGGAACCAGTTTGCTGCTTCCCGAGACCATTTGTTCCGGTGAAGGAAACACATCACCGTCACAGGCACGGGAGCCAATTTTCTGCCGAATAAGCAAAGTAGCTGTTTCGATCAAACGTTTAACCTCGCCCGCCATATTTTGCTTACGGTCATTGTACCACTTGTCCGTCAGAATTTTGTTCATATACCCTGAAAAACACACCCCAGAACACTTTCTCGATACATCAGTTACGGTGATGAACTGACTATAGTGTTCTTTGAGTTTCCGTATCAGGTGGGAGTTACTATAGAGAAGCTCCGTTGGCTCCAACTTACTCATAGCGGACACCAACTCTTCAACAACGTATTGGCATTCATTGTTGTCTTCCAAAAAACATACACAACTTCTGGAAATCGGTCGACTTTCTTTCGTCTGTCTGATGTCCATGCGATGGCGTTGCCCTTGGTACTGATGGACCCGTTCGTGAGAAATATTGGTAACACTGCCGGTGGTAGCTCCCTTCTGCAACCACAAGATCGATGGCACAACGAACATTGTTATGTCGGCTAACCACCCAAATCAAAGATGGTGGCCATTTTTTTTATCTGCAATTATGTGAAAACACGCAACAGGGGTTTGTTTTAAATTTGGTTAGAAATGAATGGATACGTGATTTAAAGAGACACTAATACGAACATTTTACAAAAGAAATTAACCCATTATGCACTTTTGTTCACTGACCAGAGGCATAAAAACAAATAGTACGCCCCAATCAAAGATACCAACCATTTTTCATGGATGAATGGAAAACCGGTAACCGGATCTTTTGGGATTTTTAGTATATTATCTAGATTGGTGTCATGAACATACCCTGATAGTTTGAGCTTGTTGTTATTCTAAATGTCTCTGTCAAGGTGCAATTGGCCTCTACTTTATGTGTAAATTTTCCAGCTTCTTCATAGGATAAATTTGCTAATGACATACGCTATCTAGCACGATGTTACGATTTGACTTAGGGCCTATATATATTGGCCTCACGAAATTTACACCTGCTAAGTCAAACCAGGTATTCAAGTGTATACAAAAAAGTAAACGTAGGCCCCGAAGTGTAATGTTTGTACAAATAAATGCAATAATATGTCTATCAAACGATCACGTTCCTGCATCATAACCATCTAAACGTCCACCTCAATAGAGGGGTCCATTATTAGCCATGCTCCGCCAATTTCTAGCTAAACCCCGCCCATTTTGAACGCGTATTTGCATTGATTTATACACTTTGAAACCCGAATTCCCAGAATCAAAATTTCAAGATGACTATAGGCCTACAGGAAAGCTGTTGAATATTTAGAAACTAAATCCAACAATAACTGTTAATTACTGCCTAAAGCAGCACCAACTTCCAGTCAAAATAGTTTCAAAATATTGTTTGAATGTTTATTAAGTCGTAAATTCTTCACGAAGACATAGAATTCGTACGCGTTCGTGAGGGATTTTTCGATTTTCGTGACGGAGATATGTCATTTTGATTGTGACGTCAGCAAACATGTGTAGTATTTGATTATGACACCAGATACGTGTGATCCTTATATGAGCGTCAATAGTAAAAAATGGCTACTAAACGCAATATTAACAGGCGCGTACATTCATACGAGAATGCGTAAAAATAAAATGATTAAAGTTGTATACTGCTAGAGAGCTAAATTGTGCACCTCAATGTAATTAAACGAAATAAAATCTTTCAATAGAGGAATCCAGTTTTAGCCATGCCTCGCCCATCTCTAGCTAAGCTCCACCCACACTTTGCCCGTGTTGGGCTCAACCGACCCCTGCACTATCTGTATCTCAATTGCCAGAAAACTATACAGGTAAATTGTTGAATACTTTGAAACTAATTTTGACAGCTGTTGCTGCCTATTGCAGCAGCAGCGCCCAGTCAAATTAGTTTCAAAATATTCAACATAACATTTATTAATTGGTAAAGACATACAATTCGTACAAAAACGCGTAGTCCGTCATCAATTAAGCGTGCGTGACGAACTTATTTGCGCCATTCATGACGTCACACGACATGTAACGTAGTTGATTATTACGTTATATGATCGACTGAGAAACTGGATTCCTCAATTAAGGATTTTATCTTGTCTTTAATCCAACTTCACAACTAACACGGTCGACAGAATCTCAGTAGGCCTAGCTGCTGGCCGGATTTTCCGGATGTGTTCAGATATTCCGGATCTTTTTCGGTTCACGCTCAACGTTGTGGAATCCTAGTCTATAGTCACATCATTTCATGTGTTTAAATTTGAGCAAAATCTGGCCAGCAGTTTCCGAGATATCCACATGCAGAATCTGATTCGATCCGGATCCGTGTTTGGACCATAGCCAACATAGCCAACGTCTGAAACCCCGCTTGCACCGCAAGTTCCTTTGTTGAGTTAAAATCTTACCTAACTCGGATTTGAAATACAGTCTAGAATACGCTTTTGTTACTGACATACTAACGGACTAACTTACTAAGGGACATAGCGGTTTATTAAGCTGCTATCTGTAGCTAAAAATTTTATTAATTTATACTGACTGAATCATCTTATGCTAAAATTTATTTCGTTTTATTGCAGTGAGATACACAATTTCAAGTCTTTAAAAGTAGGCTCTACAAATTTAACTTTTTATTTCAAGCATTCTGTGGTGAATACGTGCCTTTAATAGAAGTTGATTGTCATGTGAAATTCCCTTTTGGAATACGTGATGGTGGTTCTTTAACATAAGTGGTCCTAAAAGCCAGTTGATCTCTAAACCATGTTTGGCCGTATCAATTTACATTTTCTTATGGCTTCTGAAAACGCACTGTGTAAATTGACTAAGTCACCGCGTTTACCTTTTTAAAATTATTCAAATATTTATGAAACTTGCCAATTTATACCCTAAAGGTTTTGGACTAAATAAACGAAATTCATTCAAAAAATACCTGTGTATATATATCTATATATAAAAGAATGTCATTATTTTTCTTCTTCTTTGCAGGAGGAAACTCGTTCAAACACAGACGCCGCCGATTTATTGACACGACAAGACGAGTAATTGCATAGAAATTGTTATGCCAACGAAATATGATATTTCAAGTATGATAGATGGAGCGATTTGAATTAACCATTTGAACCCTGAATTTCCAGTTTATCAATTTCAAGCTAATTATGCTGGCAAACTGTTACACATTTTGAAATTAATTTGACAGGAAGCTGCCATAGGCAGCAACAGCTCCCAGTCGAGTTAGTTTCAAAATATACTGTAGAATATTTAGTTTTAGGATTTCTGCATTTTCACACCGTACAACGGGAAAAGAGTAAAACGGAGACATCGAGGGACATCGGTAACACAGATAAAAGATAATTTGCGCTTAATTTGAGGTGAGTTGATAATCCATCATGTTTTCCGGTACATGCTTATTGTTTGATAGAAATTATGGCGCACATCCTGCAATCAAGGTCCGAACGGTGTGCATGTAGATTTCCTACTGTCAACACCCTATTGTTAATTCATGGTCTGCCGTCAAGTTAAAACTTCTATGAAAATGTATATGTCACTTGCCAAACCCTTACGTCCCGAGTTTGGCCCGTCTCTTGGAGAAAATAAATACACCTGTAGGAACTTTGGTCTTTCCTCTTCCTGACAACCAAGGAACACATCCCACCTGTATCAGTTTTTTCCCAGAACAGTATTGCAAACACGCATAGGGGAGACAGTAATGGCAGTCGGGAACAACCGATAATGCAGTCGGTGAGCACGAGCCTCTATTTCAATTTCGCAACTTTTATTAATTATATTAATTTATATGAAATCATCATATGTTAAGACGTATTTCGTTTCGTTACATTGAGGTACACAATTTAAGCCTCTAAAAGTATACAATTGAAGGTTTTGTATTTTCAAGCATCCTAGAGTGAATATGTGTTTTAATGAGCTACGTCACGTGACTCCTGCTTCCGGTAGTAATTGGCTAGATTTGCACTTATACCTCCAGTTAAGTTCTTGTTTTGCATATCAATTTTTGGGCCATTGCAATGCGTAAGATTGTATAGATACCTTTTGCGGCGCTGGAGTTCACAGAGGGTATGTGATTTCAGAATAACTTGAAAAATAAACATGATATTCCTGTCTCAAACATTACCGTACATTATATCCGTGTTTACAGTGCCAATAATCTGTGGTATCCGATTGCTTCAAAATAATTTATCTGGTGTTTCCGACTTCCATGACTGCCTATCTTATGCGTGTTTGCAATACTGTTCTGAAAAAAGCTGATATAGGTGGGATGTGTTCTTTGGTGGTTAGGAAGAGGAAAGACCAAAGTTCCTACAGGTATATATTTTTTGTCAGTAAGTGGGACAAACGCGGTACTACAAGTGACACAATTTTATACATTTTCAGAGAAGTTTCAAATTGAAGTCATACCATGAATTAACAACAGGCTGTTTGTTGATTGTAGGAAATATACATACACAACGTTCGAACATTCATTGTGAGATGTAACCCAAATTTATCTCCAACAATAAGCATGTAGCAGAAAAAATTATGAATTGTCAATCACCTCAAATTGCGCGCCAATTTTTTTTATCAGTGTTACGGATACACCCCCACCCCACCCCGACGTTTCTGTGTTACTCTTTGCCGGTTGTACGGTGTAGTCTGGAATTGTGGGTTCAAAGGGTTATTCATCTTTCAAGCGCGTGCAGATATACTCAGACTGTGTTATTATTTGCGGGAATATACTGTGAAGTTAATAATATCGTTGATGTTTTCAAAGTATTTGCATAATAACCCGACCCATGAAGTTTGCTATGTAACTGAATGTCTACAACGTATGGCGTCATAATGTGACAGCTATTGTCATGGAAAGTGCAAACAGATAAGAATCATTGCTAGACGTTATACGGGTGTTTGATTATTAACAATATAAGTTCATCTAAGCTATCTTATATAGGTCTATTATTCGGATTTTGATTTTTAGTTCTGATTTACTGGCCGAAACGTTAGTAAGAGGATTTATAAACCTAAATCTGTTATCAAAACAATGGAAAGTATAATTATGTCGCGTGCGATTTTGATGTTAATTTTCTGCAATATATTGCAATCGTGCTCCACTCTCCAGGATACTAATTCAAGCTCAGTGCCATCAACGCTAACTGTTACACCACTGGCCGTCACAGCTACAGCGCCAAATGTCTCATGGACGCAATGTCGACTAGAACTCCGTGACCAACGCTTCCTAATGGTTCTCAAAATGGTTGACACCCGGTCAAAGATGGTCGAATTTACTGTCAAAATACGGAATCTAACAACAGGGGATGAATTTGTGGATAGTATCGGTAATTATAGACCATATCTTTGGTTTCGCGTTAACAATGAGCATGGTAAGACTCTGTTATTATTCTCCTTCAATTATGATATCCTTTCTTTGACGATGCTAAAGATCGGTGTTCCGGCATTCGATCTTCATCTGGTAGATTACCCCGAGATGTGCTTCGCGGAGCTGTCAGATAAAGACCGCGTGCGATTGCTTCGTAAATTCTTCCTGTTGAATATGAGGACCAGTGACGACTTTTGGTTTATTCAGAATCAAATGGTGTGTAATATGGAGTTCCAAAGGAGTGGGACCATTGCTACAGCGGAATACAATTGTTGTCAGAGAAATAAAGAAGGTACAATTGAATGTAATAAGACGTTATCAGATGGCTGGATTAACGTTCTCTACCTCGGACTGGAGATCGTCAAATGGCTGATCATTTTGTGTTGTCCATTGTTGATTCCAGACGGGTTGTACCGTGTGCGCTTTATGGTCAGTGAATATATTGTGAAATTGAAAGATAACAAACTCCCATTGACGATGTTTGTGTCAGAGCAAGACGATGTTAGTTTCAAGTACAGAAAGCGCGTGACCAAGTCAGATATTTCAAGCTGGACTCGGTTCCGCCGGATTCTCGACGAGTTACCGCGTGATGAACCATTGGACATGCACATTCCAGAACTACACATTCGCGTCAAGACAAAGAACCTCTTGCCGGAAAATGAAGCCCCGAGTGGCCTGTTTCGAACGATTTATGACAATATCGTTCGGTGTAGGCTGCGTAACCTGGATGCGTTTGCGGACTGTTGTGACGAACGTGTGGATAAGGCATGCAATGTTAACGTGGAAAGGCCAACTGAAGTGACATGGTATATTTGCCTCAGAAAGTTCGTACGCGTGTGTATTCTCTTCTTTATTTTGCCAATCCCATTTTATATTCGTGTTGTTGTATATTATTATTTCGAAAAGAAAGAGTTGGATAATCGAGGGAATGCATTAAGGTCGTTCGATAGCAGTCTGTCATTAACATTCTTCCACGGAAGTCCTATGCAGTACATGACGCCTACGCATCCAGTGTTTATCATAATGTACGTGGTGTATTCAGTAGCCAGTCTAACATTAGCTTTTGATCGATCTCGTGTGCGCACGCGCATCAAGAACGTATTTCAGGGATCATTAAGAGACATGGGAAATAAGTCATCTGGGCCTTGTGTAACCATGGCTGTTAGACTGTTTCTTTGGCCATTCAGGGAATGTGGTCTGTTGGGTTTCTTGATCGTACCCGTGTTCTGGACTATACTTTTACCTTTTACACTCTTGCTGTTTGTGCTGTATTGCATACCGACTGTGTATATGTCATTCCGTCTTCTAACATACTCTGCAGGTTCTACTGACCGTATGGTAGGAAGCAAGAAAGAACAACCTCTAGATGAAAGGATAGTAAAGCTTAAAGGGGAAATAATTAACAGATTTCAAACATGGAGAAATAAGTCCTCAAATCAAGCACGACCCCCCACTTCAATATCCACGCTGTCGTATTTTGTTCTCCCGCGCCGCCGTTCCCGACTCCAGTATGTTCGGGGTATGGTCATGCAGTTGACAGTTGGTATATGTGCTGTAGCCTTTATGTACGGGATGATTTTATTGGTAGCTGAGTCGATTCTCTTCTTCATAGAAGTAGCCTGCTTTACTCTAATGGGAATCATCGTTAATGCCAGCGCTACGATTAGATATCTAACTTTAATCTTTCTAATCATTATTTACAGCAATGATTGCTATAGCAACGTACACAAGAACTATCTGGACTTTAACAAGTCAATTATGGAAGACATTATGCGTCGAGTTGATGATCTTCAAAAGATCGCTTGCATGCCGTCTAGTGTACAGGAGAATCTGGGATTTGTTGTCAAACCAGTAGACGAGGACCAGAAGATCGAGCCTATGTTGAACTTTGATAAGCGAAAGCCTCGCTGGGGTATCGGACATTTATTGTTATTCCTGGACAGCTTTGACACACCGCGGATTCCAATTAGACTCTTCGAACAGCTATGTCAGGTACGTGTATCCGGAGCACCAGGACCCGTGTATCTTAATCATTTTAGGGCGACTAAGAAGTTTTTAAACATCCTACTTTTCCTGGTCTTTGTCATGATCGTGGTGAAAGCGTTCGGTGAAGTTTATCAGGTTTCCTCCACCAAGCAGATGATGGCTACCCTTGCCGGTGGGTTCATTCCGATGCTATTCAGGAAAGTCTGGTCTTCGAACGCGCGTAATATGAGTTTAAATACAATAAGTTTTAAAGGTCAAGTTGATGAAATTATAAACGGTTTTGAGCAAGAGTGGCCAATGACGGATCTATGTGTAGAACCTGTACCACCGGAACCGGATGAGAGTCCAGAGAATGAAAACGTTACAGTTAGCATAACTACACCTCAGTCGAATAACAGCGTCCCGTCACCGCCGGTAGACGTTCCTCACAAAAAGGAACGACGAAATACAGTTTTTGTGAGCCGCATCGAAAGTGAGACTAGATTTATTGTCGAGAACAATCATTTGTCTGTGGTCAAAGAAAGAGATGATTACCCTAGTAAAGACAATATAGCTGATGGAACGGGTATTGTGGATCTATTTGTGGATCTATCATCTAGTGAAGACGAACCCTGGTGGATCCACCGATCAGAAGAGTATCTACCATCCATTCCAGTTCCGACAATTGTAATCCAAGAATAAATTTACAATACTATTCAGAAATAACCTAACATGCTTCCAAAGACAGAATAAAATGTACTGTTGAATATTTCGAACATCATTGGATTAAACGACATTGCATCGATGTCGTCCAATCAATTTATGTTCCAAATATTCTACAGAACATTTCTTACTAACTGACATGTCTTTGTGTTTGTTTTGAAAATTATATGTTGTACTGTACAATACAACCTGCCATATGCGACTACCTTACAGGTCACCAACAGGTGATCTTTTAAGAGTGACCTGATAACATACCGTTGATGTCACAAGAATGCTCGGAACATCACCTCTCATAAGGGACCACTACCATTTGGCTCCAAAACAGAGGCAACGTCTGATAACCAGATGTGTCTGTAGGGCCTAATCAATATTCATTAGCATAATCATTAAAGATGCATATACACACTAAAATGCTTGAAAATAAAATTATAAAAATTGTATACATATAAATTACATACCAATTTTTAAATTCATTTACTTTTTAAAAATTTTGAAATTAAATTAGAGACACGAATTCCTAATTTAACCTTGCAAGTAAATTTTTTTTATTAATTTATATGTAATGAAATAATCATATGTTAAGATTAATTTCGTTTCATTACATCTAGGCACATAATTTAAGCCTCTGAGAATATATAATTTTAACAATTTTGTTTTCAAGCATTTTAGTGTGAATATGCACCTTTAAACCGCTTGTGTCAACAGCGCATTAAAACGCTCAAAATACTATTTATTTCAATTAACCATTTAATTGCCAATACCTTTCAAGGAGATTTTTATTTTTGAGTATTTTTGTAAATGTGTAACGAAAATTTACAAAAAAATTCATTACTGTTAGCCTTCAAATGGACATTCATGTAATGGTGTAATGGTCAAGAAAATTCAAATTTCACCTTAGTCAGTGCCCAATTGCAGACTAAGAAGAATATTTTTTGGAAAGTTTTCCCCCGGGTTTGACTGGCTCGGTTACCGAGCCTGTCATTCCGGTCGTTATTTTCGACTTTTTTCTTCTCTTAGCCCGCAAATTCAAATTTCTCAAGATTACTGCAGAGGTCGTTTTTACTAACTTGACCATTAAAGGGTTAAGTTGACACAAGAGGGGTTAATATATTAGCAATGTTTTAACCATTTTATTAACAAACCGGAAAAACATTACCTCTGCAGTTATGTGGACGTTTGTAGGCCAAAGAAAACCATTCTTTTTAATATTACAACTACCATTAGGCTACGAGCCAGTCATTTCATTTCCAGCGATGCCCCGCCCATTTCTAGTTAAGCCCCGCCCATTTTTAGCCAAGCTCCGCCTAATTTCTTTGCTCGTGTTGGAATCGATTTTAAACTTTGAATCCTGAATTCCCAGAATCCCAATTTCAAGATAGGACTAGGCCTAACTATACTGTAAGCAATGCTGTTGATTATTTTGAAACTAATGAGACTGGGGGCTGTTGTAGCCTACGTTTATTAAATAGTAAATCCTCAAAGACATAATTCGCAAAAAAAATTTAAAACGGACTTTTCGTGTTTCACAACAGAGTTATAATGCACGTATATCATGAAGATTGTCAGTGACGTAGAGTCACTGCCGGCTTAAGCTGGTGCAGGGCCCTGGGCTTGGAGCCCATAGGGTTCGATTTTTACATCTCGACGCTCCGAGATGCAATCTAAGGCCTTATAGATGGCATAATCTTAATAATTATTAATTGGTTAAGATTTTTCAAGAAATTTATAATTTTTGAAGGCCAAGTGAAGACAATCTTTGTAAATTTACTAATGCAATTTACGAAAATAGTATTCTCTCGCTCTGCAAATGAAAATTCCTCAGCACCACTTGTAGAATTCTTTTGACCATCAAAGTGGTATTAAATGGTCAATAAGATTCACGTCTTCGCATAGTCAATGGCCATTTGCAGGTCAAGAGAAGAAATTTACGACTGGAATGACTGGCATTAACCAAGACGACCTTTTTATTAATTTGTACGTGATGAAATCGTCATACGTTAAGATTTATTTCGTTTCTTTACATCTAGGCCCACAATTTAAGCCTCTAAAAGTAAATAATCGTGACCATTTTATTTTAAAGCTTTCTGCTGTGAATATACACCTTTAAGAATATAATTATATCTAAGACAGTAATGTCGATGCAAGAGTAATGGAGGAATCCAGTTTTAGCTATGGCCCCCCCCCCCTCCCACCGCCCGGTATCGGCCCAGCATCGGCCCAGTAAGCTGCGTTATCTGGGACCCACATCTCGCTCGTGTTGGCATCGAGCGATTCCTGAACTCCCTGACTATCAATTTCCAGAAAACTATACAGGTAAACTGTTGAATATTTAGAAGGTAATTTGACTTGGTGCTGTTTCTGGGGTGCTGTGGCTGCGCCAGCGCCCAGTTAAATTAGTTTCTAAATATTCAACTTGTTTATTCAATAGTGAAGACATACAATTCGCACAACAACGCTTAGTCCGTCATCAAGTAAGCGTTCGTGTCAAACTTATCTGCGTCATCATGACGCCATTGAGTATGACCTCATCCTAAACGTCACGTATTTTGAGTATGGCCTCATACGATCGATGGATAAGCCATCCATTATAGTGTATTTTGACATGCAATTCATATTTTCAGAGTATCTACCCATCATATGACGTCATAATCAACTACGTGATGTGTAGAATGACGTCATGAATGACGTTGATAAGTACGTCACGAACGCATATTTGAAGACGGTCTATGCGTTGTTGTACAAATTGTATGTATTTACTATTTAATAAATATTCTGTTAAATATTTTGAAACTAATTTGACAGGGCGCTGTTGCACCCAGTCAAATTAGTTACAAAATATTCAACAGCTTCCCTGTATAGTTTTCAAGAAATTGCTAGTTAGGGCATTCAGGGATCGATCAATCACAACACGGTGAAGTGTGGGTGGAGCTTAGCTAGAGGTGGGCGGGGCATAGCTAAAAATGGAAAGGTCCGTTGATCGAAACTGCGCTTCATCAGGTCTACCTACTGATGCAGGTACCGATGTAGCATATTTGTATGAGGAAATGGTAATAGACATTTTATCGAAAAGGATTTTGCATCATGTTCCATCATTACTAGACTAAAATCAAGTTTACGTTGTCAGGAAAATGAACAAGGTTAATCCTTTTCGATTTTGTCGAAAGACATACCAGTACCCAATCAAAATGCTTCATTTGGTTACGTCATCAGTAATCGACCATTCATGGAGATATCTGGCTTTTGCAACGTTCTAGCCAATAGATTAGCCAGAAATACCATTTTTCTTAGCCAAATAGTAAATATTTTAAGCACAGCTTTACCTCATTGTCACTTATGAGCATGTTTTCAGTCAATCATCATCAGTTAATCCTATCAATTTTACTGTCCAGATACACTAGGTATTACTATATAAGAAATGTATTGAATATTTTGAAACTAATATGATTGAAAGCTGTTGCTGCTAAGGCAGCAACAGCTTTCAATCATATTAGTTTCAAAATATTCAACAACGTAAACAGGAGTTTTTGTTTTGCAATTGTAACGCCGGCATTAGCCAGGACGCAGCCAATTAAGAAAATTAAATTAATTTTAAATATTAGCCAATGACTTTAGCCAATTCTGCTTTTCATTAGCCAGACTTCGGTCCCTGGGGCCCATCTATCAAGCCGCGTGTTCACATTGATACATAATAGAGAAATCCATTTTTAGCGATGCCCCGCCCATCTCTAGCCAAACTCCGCCTACTTTTTTACGCGTGATGGAATCGATTTGAAAATCTGAAACATGAATTCCTAGAATTAAAATTTCTAGGTATTTGCACAGGTAAGCTATTGGATATTTAGAAACTAATTTGACTGTGGGCTGGAGCTATCTATGGTAAACAGCCATTTTGAAACAAAGTTTATTAAGACATACAATTCGTAGATATTTATGAGTCATGACCTAGTGACGTATTTACTTATGACGTCAGATACTTGAGTGACGGGTTGGATGCATCTACATGTTTTTTGAAACGGTAACAATAATATAATCGAATTTGAATAATGTGATCGAATAAAACACCTCGTTAAATTTGATTTTGGCTTTTCTGATTTAGGCCGTGTTTTCACTAGAGCATTAATCAGGAATAACGCCATACTGAAGTATGGCGTTATTCTTGATTAACTCAGATAGTGAGACACCGAGACACTAGGGCCCGTGTTCTCACTGGAGAGTTAATCAGGAATAACGCCATACCTCAGTATTGCGTGACGCCGGTTAAGTCTCTAGTGAGAACACGGCCTAGGTCGAAAGTCGAATAAGCTGAAGCTTTTACACGACTACATCAAGCGAACGTTCGATTACTAAAGGAAGGGAACAGGGAAATAACACATGATGTTTATTGGTAATTTCATACAATATTAAATAAACTAACTCGGTAAAAAATGGAAATGAATCGGGATTATTTGAGAAAAAGCATTTACTAGGATCCAGAAGCGTTCAACATGGAGCCAATTAGTGACTTCGCTGGTGCTTCGCACTCCACCGCGTGTCAACTATGTATGCGTGTATACTGCATAGCCCTACCTGAATATAACGAAAGCGCGCCTGAATATAGTTTTGTAAGCGGTATGAATAGTATTCTCTATAGGCACCGATGTAGAGCGATTAACTCACTACTGCTAATTCACTATTGATCCTTTTGAAAACGTTATATTTGAAAGTCACTTTTTCTGGTTGAAGCAACAAGTTTCGGTTAAAATGATTTCAAAATACACTGCTGGTTTCCAAGGTCACAATAAGATGCCTACTGGATATTTTGAAATTCGTGGTACCTATTTTCTCATTGCCTCTTTCTCATTGCCTACTCCTGTTTAACTATTTCGTGCACTATGTAGGTTAATATATAGCCGATATATCGGTTTGCATTCACACTGCTGGAAGATAATCCAGGACTGGACGGTGGTGCTACCTGGTGGAGAGCGAGATCAAATGCTGACAGTAGCGCTACCTGGCAGATTGTGAGAGAAAATGCGTACGGTAACGATACCCGGTAAATTTTGAGGGAATAGGTTGCGTTCATATAGAGAAGCAATTGCGATGTATCAGAAGATAAATCCCCGATTTTGTGGGATTCAATTTCGAAGTAAATGACGTATTTATTCCGGTACACCAGCCAGTTGAATGAGAACGCTAGCCGATAGACCTGGTATTTACCGAAATAGTGGCTGTATGAGAACACGGCCTAAATGTAGACCCAAGTCTCTGGAAACAACGTCTTTCAGTCAAATTGTTTTAAAACTAGACAGTATTCAACATGTAGGGTGTAGTGGCTAATCAGCTTAGCGCGAATAGGTTATGGTTATACCAGTTATATTATACGCGTCCGAAATCTGGGGCTTTGAAAACACGAAACTGCTAGAAATTTGCCAAATACGATTTTATACAATTATGTTACAAATGAAGAAGCGTACCTCGAATGTTATGATCTATACAGAGTTAGGTAAATACCCATTAAATATTATAATACAGTGCAATATAATTCGATTATGGGCGGACATCGTGAACGCTGGATATGGAAAGCTTTCGTCTATTCTATACTTTACCTGTCTACAGTATACGGAGACAAAGAATATCAAGTCTAAATGGATAGAAAAAGTTAAAGAAATACTAACAATAACAGGATTTGATACAGCCTTTAACGCAGAAAACGTAAATAAGACTAACATCACTAGGCAGGTAAGAATAGCTTTACAAACTCAATTCAATGAAAAATGTGGAGCTGAAATTTCCAATTCAAGCCGATTAACGTTTTACAATAACAAAAATGAGTGATTCGGTATTTGAAAAATATTTTGTTGTATTGCCATATCGCGACGCTATAATTATGTACCACTTCAGAACATTAAATCACCAACTAGACATCGAGACCATGAGATGGGAGGGAATTGATCGAAATGAGCGCATCTGTAATGCATGTAATTGGACAGGTGATGAATTACACTTTCTTTTTCATTGCACAAAATTTAGCACTGAACGACAAAGACTAATCCCTTCTTACTACCTTACCAATAACTTGATAGAAAAAGCAAAAGGACTTCTTTCAATATGCAACAGGCCAGTTCTCCAAAAAACTTGTAAATACCTTTTATATTCCAAGAAAATATAAGTCACCAAGTCTATTATCGCTGTTATTAATGTAGTTAGTATTTATTTATTTATTTATTTATTAACCTCGTGATTATCATTGTATATTTTGTCACTTTACTCGCCATAATAATTGTTATAAATATGTACCCTCATATGCTGCCTCGATAGCCTGAGTGTAATAAACGTGAAACTGAAACTGAGCTTATATGACCGGCTGTAGCGGGTATTATTTATTCGCTCGATATGCACCAGAGTGCAAAGGTCCAGCTACGTCACTAATTGGTTCCCGCCAGAATGACATAGATGGTATTTAGCTGTTTTGTTCTAACTATTCTGATTTATTTTTGTTTTTCACTGGTGGCTATAGGTTGATTATTATATAAAGCTGTCATTCAAGAGCATATGTTAGTTCCCTGATCCCTTCCTTTACATTTAGCATTGTCAATATCGGGATAAGAATATGATATAAGTTATTGGTTTGATTGGCGTGTATCGAGTTCCTGATTCCAGGTCCCATTCACGCCATCTGTAGGCTGGTTTATATTTTTCAGTCTATTGTTGCTAACTTCCCCCAGTTTATGCTCCTGGGTGGAGAGAGGCGACGAGAGGTGATGGAGATTGCCTATGTGTCCACCGATTGCACGTTCGTCACCTGATCGCCTGACGATTACGCTAACCTGTCAATATGAATAGTCTCCCCTCTAAAATCAAAAGGATATGATAACTGGGGGCTGGTATATTTATAAATAACGTGTTCTGATTTCTAATTGACTAAGACGGACTAAATCAAAAGACATTGAACGTAGGCCATATCTGACTTTCTATCGAGCTGTTGAATTCTATACTATCTTCCGTTGTAAGTCGGACAGAGCATGGCTACCATATAGCCTAGAGCATTTGATAATGACAGTACTCCTGCACCCCTGCTAGTCCGACGCTACAGTAGAAACAACGTAACCTTACTTGCATCCCTTTGAGAGTCACAACACCTGCTGGAATACATTTTACCTCGATGATCGCCTGATAACGCGGACAACAGGGCCGTACTGGATACTAAAACAATACTGCTCGCCAAGAAATGGCCCCATAACCTGCATTGCCATTGCCATGTCTCTGTACCTTCAATATCCGTCAAATACAGACAGATACATGATCTGATATGCTTCCCAACGATATTTCTGTCGGTAACATTTTCTGAACAAGAAGACTCAATGTTAACTATTCAACCTAGGGGAATACGCTTGGTGCATATTAGTGTAAGCGGCGGAACCTTGCCTTGAAGAGTATATGTGAGGGCCACTACACCTGTTGGGTCGATCAAAAGGATGACGGAGATTACACGAAGCCAAGAAAGGAAAGCATCCGTGGGGAGTGGTCTTACACATCGTGCAGCGATATCGTGACGTCAAAACCATTCCCTATGGAGCGGTAAATTCAGTGACGAGATTTTCGAGTGGGCATAAGGCGAGCTGAGGGGTGCGGTGAACTGAGGGACTCAGCTTTCCTAGTCTTAACTTTTTCCTACTCGAAAGCGGTTCTTGTCATAGGCCGAAGCAGCACAGATCGGGGTGACTGAGCGCACGCACAGGGTGCGGGAACCTCAATGGGAACTAACCGGGAAAGCGGTTAGAGAGTCCGCTGGCAACTGTTATACCATTTAAGAGTGGTCCAAGTGAGATGCGCGGGGCCTACTGAACAAGAAAAATAAGTAGCATAAGTACGTCACAAACGAATAATTGGTGACGAACAAAGCGTTGGTGTACGAATTGTATGTCTTTATTATTTAATAATGATGCTATTGAATGTTTTGAAACTAATTTGACTGGGTGCTTTTGCCGCCATAGGCACCCAGTCAGAATTGTTTTCAAAATATTCAACAACTTACCTGTATCGTCCGTGAATTGTACGTATTGTGTATCTCTATTAATTAATTGATAGTTGGGGAGTTCAGAGATCGATCGATCCCAACACGGTCAAAGCGTGGGTCGAGCTTGTCTTAGCTAGAGATGGGCGGGGCATATCTATAACTGGAAATGTCAATTTTCAGGCGCGGAGAAGACTTTTTCGGCAGAATTAAACAAAATAGTCTTATCTTGGCCTGCACGTGGACATTACCACTATAGATGCCGGATTTTAGCCATATTCGTCAGGCAAGGGTTGATAAGGTAAAGATAATTCATTCTAAATTCAATCGTCAGCATAATAATTAATTATGGAACATAACTCATTACATATTCAGTCAAAGTACTATCAAGAGTTACCTCCCTGGAGATACATTTCTCCCTTCGATCCGTGAAACGCCGGAGTCCCAATTTTAAGACTAACTATGCGTGGAAACCTGTTGAATATATTGATAGTAATTTGACTGGAACATATCGCTGCCACAGCTTCCAGTCCAATTAGTTTCAAAATATCTAACGTAATATTGCTTATATCATAACGAATTTGTCGTTTCTGCTTCTAAGGGTTAAACTTTTAAGCAAGACTGATGACCATATGCGATCCTGTTCCAAGGATGTTCAAACGGAAATAGATAGGTCCGATCTGTCACTCAAGTATCTGACGTCATAATCAGCTACACCATTTGCTAGCTGACGTCACAATCAAAATGACGTCATGAAAATAGAAAAGTCCGTCACGACCGTGTAGGAATTGTATCTCGTTGATAAATTTACAATTTAATAAACATTCTGTTGCTCATCGAGTGTTTTGAAAGTAATTTGACTGAGAGGTTGCCTGCATAGTTACCTTGAAATGTAGATTCTCGCAATTCAGTGTTCAATGTTTGAAATCGATTGCAAATGGCGTAAACAGAGGCGGGCATATCTAGAAAATGTTCCCTCTATTGTTCTGTGGGTAAGTGTGGTACGAGAATGGCGCCAGTTGCGTGATTGTACACAGGGCAATGGCCATAGAATATTGATTCACATCGAAAGTGATCACACAACTCGACGTCGCTGGAATACAAGAAAATGGATGAATCCGGTTATAGCTATGCCCGCCAATCTTTGGCTAAGCTCCACCCACACTTCGTCGGTGTATAAATTTGTACATATTATATATATAAAAATTTGTATATATGTTAATGAGGGCCTCTGCTAGATCAGGCCGTGTACTTGAAGTGCTACTCTCAATAAATAACAATTATTATTATTATTATTATTATTATTATTATTATTATTATTATTATTATTATTATTATTATTATAACGAGACGAAATATATCTTAACATATGCCGATTTCATTCCGTCAGAAATTAATATAATTTTTTTAGTTGTGAATTTGAATTAGGATCCATTCCGTTTCGTAGCTACGTCTCGCCAATCTCTAGAGAAACTCTGCACATTTCTGTGTGTAGGAATCAATCCTAAACTTTAAGTGTACATGTAAGCTGTTGAGTATGTTGAAACTTATTTCACTGAGCTGTTGCTGCAAATGATAACAGTTCCCAGCCAAAATCGTTTCAAATTATTCACCAAAATGTTGATTGAATCGTCAATTCACCAAACACATATACACTTCGTAGGCTACATTAGTCACTGATTTGTCAATTTTCGTGACGGAGCTTTACGCTATTCTGTTTGTGACGTCAGATACCTACTGACATAATTGTCTATGACGTCACATACTTGAGTGGCTGGCCGGATCCCTCTGTTTAGATTGGAACGACATGGGAATAAAAACTGTCTTTCATCGCCATTTTGTGCCCAACAGTGTTGCTCGTCATAATCAACTACCTGACGTGGAGGATGAAGTCATAAACAATTACATCATGTATGAAGTAGAGAAGTTTGGAACGAACGGTTAATTGATGACGGACTACGCGTTGTTGTACGAATTGTATGTCTTTACTATTTAATAAACATGCAGTTGAATATTTTGAAATTAATTTCACTGGGTGCTGTTGCTGCCATAAATCAGAATGTCACACGTGTGCGTGCGTGCGTGCGTGCGTGCGTGCGTGCGTGCGTGCGTGCGTGCGTGCGTGCGTGCGTGCGTGCGTGCGTGCGTGCGTGCGTGCGTGCGTGCGTGCGTGCGTGCGTGCGTGCGTGCGTGCGTGCGTGCGTGCGTGCGTGCGTGCGTGCGTGCGTGCGTGCGTGCGTGCGTGCGTGCGTGCGTGCGTGCGTGCGTGCGTGCGTGCGTGCGTGCGTGCGTGCGTGCGTGCGTGCGTGCGTGCGTGCGTGCGTGCGTGCGTGCGTGCGTGCGTGCGTGCGTGCGTGCGTGCGTGCGTGCGTGCGTGCGTGCGTGCGTGCGTGCGTGCGTGCGTGCGTGCGTGCGTGCGTGCGTGCGTGCGTGCGTGCGTGCGAGCGAGCGTGCGTGCGTGTTATAGTCACGCGCAAACACGTCACATGTATATCCATACGCATGCTCTGAAGCATAGACTACGTAAGCTATGCGCATACACACAAGGACATATCCGCACACAAACATATTTCGGTCTATTGACTAAAAAATTATGCACGTATTAGCCAATAAAACCAATTGAACGAACGAACCAACGCTCTTGAAATTAGCAATGTGTTCTTTTAAAATTAAAGCGACTAAGGCATTGTCACATATTTCCCTCTCGCCTATCTAATTTATTGGTATAATGTTATTATTTATGACTAGTTTACAGCAGACGGGTCGCATAAAACAGATAGAGCTTGCTAAAATAGTGTAAATAGGTTATACTTTATGACTTCATCTAGATTTTAACGCCAATCTGCTTTCCCATCAATGATTTTAACCCGTCTAATGCATAACTACCAGTATTCGATACAGAACTCCAATTACCGTAATAATTGTCCTTCATTTTGAGAGGGTGTTGCTAAAAATATGTTGCTGTTTACGACAGCAACAGATTTGAGTAACACCACTCTTAAAATGTGGGGCTATACCTGCCCAGTCCAGTATATACATACCAGGCGATTCGCTATTGGGATACGGCGTCATAAGGGTTAACCAGCGCCGTTCGAGGAGGGATAATTTTGTGCTCAGTGAAGCGTATCGTATTTATAGTTTTTCTCAAGTATTTAAACAAGCTTTTAAAATACACAATAGACGATAGATCAGCCTTGTGCAGTAGAGACTGAGCGAGATGCAAATGTGTTATATGTGTTATTGACAAAACATCGTCGTGTCGT